>JAPYZJ010000028.1:0-147942 GCA_030522765.1 Ophioninae sp. B BG-2022a
AGATTTGTATTATAATGTTCGATTTATATTTCTTTTCACTCCAAAAAGTATTTTATAAGTTTATTGCGAAACAGTGATTAAAGATAAAGTATTTTTGTTGTTGTTTTGTTAATTTAATGATTTTTTATGAAAATCGATTTACAATAGTACAATGGAGGTACAATGTGGTACCTCCAGTCCAGCATCCCGATAATATATTAATAATTCATGATGTGGAAAACAATGACTAAAATATTATCAGTTATCTTGAATTCGTTTTTTTTTCTTTTAAATCCCTCATCATGTGCACCTAAGGAATATAAATTCAACATTCTGAAAGTATGTTTCATCTCATATTAAAATCACTAAAACTCATAACCTAATAGCGGAAACAAATGTTAATGGGATTTATTGACTACTGTTTGAAACAAAGTTTTTATTTTTCATATCCCATGTTATAACAAAAAACTAATTACACAGGGCTTTAGACTAATATTAGTCCTTGAAAACCCAATTTATTTCACTTTTGTTTATTGAGGCCGAATTTCTTAGGACTGTTTGCGGATCTTCTTTGAGTAATTTGGATGTTTCTGATGAAAGTTACTACAGGGATACTTTTTCATAATCGTTCATCGTGAAGGAGGAAGCTAAACGAGAACGATGAAAATTATGAGTTCTTACCTTTTCTTGAGGCACTCTGGGATCCGGTGGCGCTCCTTCAAGGGTCGTTGCGTTGTATGGTTGCCCATAGAGTAAAATTCTAGCGTGAACTTTATTTTGTTGGCAACCGGCGCATTGTTTGCCTTTACACTCGGACGCGGGGAGATCCTTTAAAACGTTGAGACACGGCCACGTTGACAAAGCGGTAATTGTGTGATTCTGCCATTTCGTCGTCGACAGCAAACGTCTTTTCCTCTCCTCGGTTATTTCGTCCACCGTTTTCACATTGGATAGGAAATAATCGTCTGAAACAAACACCCAAAACATAATAGACTTGGGAAAATTGATAACCTTCCTCACAAGCCGAACGAAAATATGATCAAAATGGATAGTCAATTATGTCGTACAACGGAAGTTTTACACACCTTGCTCTTGGAATATTTCCGTCAGGAAATTCGAATCCAGCGCTTGTGATATCAGAGTTTGTATGTACACTTCAAAGTTGTCTTGATACTTTTCCGTTTCCTTCATGGACCTGTCGATGCACTCACTAAACCCAATAATCTCATGATTAAAACGTTTTACGGAGGTAAACGGCGAAGTTGTAAAAAACAGAAAGTGTCACCTGTCGTCGATTATCATTTCGTCGCGCAAGAACTCCACGACGGTTTCCAGTTTTCCTTGCTGCCAAAATTTAACGGGTACTTGTTGATATATGTGTCGATTCTGGGGTGCCCAGCCCGAATACTGTACGGAAATGAACGAAAGGATTATATATTATATAAATGATTTCAAATTATTATATAATAAATTATAAATATATAAATTACACCGGCACACAAAAAAAAAATTGTCTGTACACCGGGCGCTACCTATCTACGGGCATGTTTTTCGACCTGCTGAATACGAATTTCAAGTCAGTTCAGTCCGTCCAGCCTCCAATTTTGAGTAAATTGCAAAAAACCCCAAAAATAGTGGAAATTCGATGTTTTAGCGAGAAAAAAAATTTTGAGATCTACGGCAAGAATAATTTTTATGTATTTTTGGTCTGTTGAATACTAATTTCGATCGTACTTTAATCATAAACTTTCTTAATTCTAAAAAGATTGTAAAAAGTCATCAAAAATTGCAAAAATCAAGGATTGCAAATTTATGAATGTTTGAGGGGACTATGGGCCAAATTTATTGCAGAATCAGATCAAGCAGATTAAGTTACATGAAAATCTTCGTCAATCCGGGTCCACAACATTTTTTATACGAAGATAATCCCAATTTTCTTCGATTTTTTCAATTTTTGATGATTTTTTACAATTTTTTTAGAATTAAAAAAGTTTATGGTTAAAGTACAATCGAAATTAGTATTCAACAGACCAAAATACATAAAAATTATGCTCGATTTTTCACTATTTTTGGGGTTTTTTTTGCAATTTACTCGAAATTGAAGGCTGGACGGTCTAAACTGACTTGAAATTCGTATTCAGCGGGTCGAAAAACATGCCCGTAGATAGGTGGCGCCTGGTGCACAGACAATTTTTTTTTGTGTGCCGGTGTTATTATATATCGTTGTAACTTACGGTGGATATGTTTCTGTACAATGTTTTCCCACTGGACTGAAAAGGCTCGTACTTTTGCAGCAAAGTCTTTCCATCGATTCGCCACAGAGGTGGGAATTCCTCCTCCAGGTCCGCTTTTATCACCACGAATTCTCCGGACTGAAAAAAAAGGATAAACATATTGTGAGACACGAATCAGTCGAGAAACACGAGAGATTGATACGGAAACAATCGTGACATGCCGCATTACCCGATCTTCAGAATCCTCGATAGAACGCTGCTTACGATAATAATAAATAAAATAAAAAATGATATTTCATTTTAGGACAATTATGCAAGTTTACTACGAAAACCTTTGACTCCGTGTATCGGGTTAGAACGTACCTTGAACGGCGAAATGTCGATGTCTTCGTCGCTGACCGCGGCCAGAAGCTTTTCATCGATTTTACAAGACAATTTGCTGCTCGACGATCCGTCATTCTTTTTTCTACCGCGACTCTTGAGAACGACGACATCACCGGACGAATAGCCTTCCTCGTCGAGTAGGCGTTTCGACTTTTTCGATATCACCGGGCGTCCACGTTTCTTCTTTTTCTCGTCCTCCTCGCCGATCAGCGTGGCTGCCGGAGTCCAGGCAGGATCGGAATCCGAGTCTACTTGTTCCTCCTCGTTGTCCGATATTTCCAATACCGGTTTCGACATTTTCTCCTTAGCTTTTCTCTTCGATGTTTCTCGTCTTGGTGGTAATTCTATAACATCTGAAGAAAAAAATCAAAATAAACCACGGACGTGACAAATTGATTTTCGGAATTTTCCTTATTGTCAAATCGCGTTGTTTCTAAAATATACAACGTATTCGAAGGTTAGTTACCATCATCCCGTTTCTTGGCTTTTCCACTAATGGATTCGGAGGCGGCGGCAGCTTTTCTCTTCCTATCAGCGGCACTGCCAGGTTTCGGTGGCCTTCCTTTCTTCGGCTTGACTACTTCAGCCTTCGGAGTCTCCGTAATTGATGTGTTCGTCGTTGCCGTTGGTTTCTTCGTTTCGGGTTTTTTCGTGTGGAATGGAAAATCGTCGTCACTCGTGAAGCCATCGTCGCTCGAGTCGAAATTTTTTCTCTCCTTCGGCAAAGGGAAGTATCTCGGATCATTGGCGTAATCGATAGCGGGTGGTTCCTTGGTGGTGGTAGTCGTGGCGGTGGTGGTGGAGGGGGTGGTGGTGGTGGTAGTACTCGGCGTTGTTTTGTCAGAGCCGAAAGTTTTGGAGGCTTCGCCATTGGTCGTTGGTTCGTTTGGTTTTTTCGGTGGTACGGGAGGTACGTATGGCTTCGTTTTATTCCACGTGGCTTTTCTACCAGTCCGTTGAACCAAAGGTGGCGATGGTTCTCTGTCACCCTGCAAGAACTTCAGATAACTCGTCATGAAACCCGTATTAGGATCTTTGCTGATTATCTTGGTATCTCGATTTCCACTCGCGGCTGCTACGCTTTGCTCATGCTGCAAAAAACCCAGCTCCTCCTCGATATTCGGCACGATGACTTTGGGTTGATCGTCCCGTACTTCCTGATAGCACGAAGCGCCACCGACACCCCCACCACCGCCGTTTCCGCTCTGGGCGGGAGGATTGGAATTTTCGTTGAACGGTACAGGCGTTATTTCGACTGTGCCGGAAGATTGATACTCGTGAGGAGGATGATGAGGATGATGACCCGGGGGTATATGAAAAGCGGGAAAGTACGGAATTGGTGGTGGTGCGTGATGATGCGGTACCATCAACGATTGATGCTGATGAGCAGGATTCCCAACGAAATTTCCCGTATGATGGAGACTCGTTTGGGCGCTGAACGAAGCGGGTGAGCCGGCGAACATTTTAGCTTGTGGCGGAGCGAGATTCCATCGTTCAAAGTCAAAATAGCCATTTTGCGTCTGCTGATTGGAATTGTGATGCGCCGGTGGTGGTATCCTGCTGAGATACTCCGTCATGGCTGCCGCGCCGGCAAGATCGTTCAGGGTCGAACTGGCGTGGCCCGCTTTCTCGAAGCTTCGTCTCTTCTTGTTCGGCGTGTCGCTCTTCCGTTGTCTATCATCGGCCTGTTTCTGTTGCTCGCTACCTACTCCCGCAGCCGCGGGTGCCGACGGGCTCGTCCCCGAAGCTCCGGGTGTCGCCTGTTGTTGTATCTGACACGCGCCTTGCTGCAAATTCTGCAGATTTTTAACGATACTCATAGGATCGCCACGGCAACTGCTCAAATCCTGAAGAGTCACCTGACTCGAGTCGAAGTAAGCTTGCTGCCTCTCCGATATATTGAGAACTCTCTGAGCCTGTTGCTGTGCCGGTAGACTCTGCGGATTCATATCGGACGCGTTCGCGGCGTACGTAGCGACGGAAAACTTTCTGCTTGTCGCCTGACGATTCTCGGCTTCCCAACAGATTTGCTGTTGCTTCTGTCCGAATTCCTGCTGCCTCTCATAATTTCTATTCTCACCGGTGTTGTACGTTGCCTTTGAATTCTCCGGATTGCCGAGAACTCTCGTGATGACCGAGGAGTAAGCAACTTGACCCTGAGACGCGGGTCTAGGTACGGTCACGTCCAGTGGAGATGGTGGTGTCACCTGTTGCTGCTGTTGTTGGACATTCGCTGGCTTGTACGTTGCACCACTTGGACAGTGATTGTTACCGTTGTTCTCGTTGTGCTGTTGCAACGGCGATGGCGACGACATGGTCGGTAGTGGACTATTGTACATGGGATAAGCCGGACTTGGCACATGGCCGAGGGGGCTCGCTTGAGAGTGCGCCTGTAGCGGACTTGGTCGCCGTGGCACCACAACCCCGCAATCGGGACCGTTTTGGCTGGAGGTATTCGACGAATACGCCGAATCCGTGGAATTCGTTGATTTCGATCTTCCCGGATGATGATACTCCGAGTCGCTCTGCGATCCTGTGGAATAATGCCTGTAGGTCGTTGATTGCTGCTGATTCAGAACGTGAAATTGTTGCTGTTGCTGCTGTTGCTGTTGGGATTGAAGATTACTGTTCGCTGCGTTTCTCTGGCTATTCGCAATTTTGCCATTCCCATTGTTGCTACAACCGTTACCTCCGTTGCCCGGATAATTTATACTTCGAGAATCCATTATTGAAAAGCTTATCGGCGAAGACTGGCTATTCTCGTGTACCGTGTCGTTCCTTCTGACCTCTCCGTGACTCACGATCTCCGGATATATCTTCGTTTGCGCTTTCGTCTGTACGACTTGTTGAGCGTTAGACGTGGATTTTCCCGAGGGCGAGGTGAAGTTACGACTCGCCGTGTTCTTCTCTTGAACTTGAGAAACAGACGAGCGTACCGAAGTATTGAGGAATATTGTGGTCGCTGCACTCGCCCTCGAGGCTATCGGCGGCTGAGGGATACGGTAATCCTTGCTAGCATTGTTGCTAGCCGAAGATACGATACAGGTTTGCTGCTGATGCTGCAGTGTGCCTTGGACAGTCTTTGTGTTTGACGATTGATTCTCGTTCACGGGGTTGTAAGTATTGAGCGCGTCGGTCCCGAACGACGCTGGCACCTGTTGAAAAAACGTTTGACCACCGCTCGCCGCGGGTGACGTAGAAACCGCGTTTTTCGACGCGACGGTCGGCGAGGTCGTTCTCGCGACGTTCGGAGTCTTCTTACTCCCGTCGGGATAACTCGTAGATTTGAAATCCGCTTGGTTAACCGAAGCGGATGACAACTGTTGAGAGTTTAGGTTGCTTATTGACTGGCCGGACGAGGGGAAGTGAGGATTGAAATTGGCCTCGTACGAGCCGCCGCTCGCTTTTGTCGACGGTGGTCCGGGTGATGAGGGCACGATACTCTCGTGGGGCAGTATTCCGAAAGGACTGGGTAGCTGAGAATTGCTCGGATGTGCCCAGGCAAGGGTCGCCGCTGTTGGGGAAGATGACTGGGATTGATGCTCGAAGAAGGTCGCTTGCTGCTGATGAGACGAGCTGTAATTTTCCCGAAGTGGCTGCTCCGGCTCCGGAGTTGTTTGCTTCCCTGTTGAAACTGATTGTTGCTGCTGCTGCTGCTGCTGTTGTTGCTGCTGTTGTTGCTGTTGCTGCTGCTGTTGCTGTTGTTGCTGGACCTGCGCCAATGCCTGGCGATGCTGCGTGACATAGTGCGCCTGCTTCGAGTTCGGATGATGAAACAACGGCGAAAAGACGTCGTAGCCGACCGGCGGCGGCGACAAAAAGCCGCCCGGGTTGAACGGCGACGGCTGGCCGGCCAACGAAGCGGTCGTGTGAGCAGCCTGTAGCAACAATTGCGAGGTCGTTGTAGATGGAACTGCCTGACTCGCCGCTGTCGTCAAGTGATGCGCCACAAATTCACCGCTAGGCGATGATCCCGCCGCTTGAAAGCTACCAGACGCGGTTCCCGCGGCCAAACGGTTGTACGACGTATACCTTGGGCAAATTCATCAAAATCCTTTATTATCATTCATTCCAGGCTGCACATAATAACATTTGAAACGAACGATTCCTGTGTTCGCATTACACATTTTTTATTGGGCATTTCTAATTTTTTATTAGAACTATCGGTGCTATGACAAAGCAGGTTTCGCATATCCAAATGATAATAATCGGAAAGGATTAAAACGATGACTAAAGTGATTTCATCATCAATACATTTGAGACTTTGCTTTTCATTATTTTATGAAAGTACGCAGCTAGCAAGTTATGAAAAAATTCGATGCTGCAAAAGGCTCTGCTCATTTCAATTCCCCATTTTTCAAACTTAAAAAAAAATGTGGTTGCATTTAAGGTAACTGCACACGATCACTGGGTCTGCAGACCATGCCAATGAAAAAAATGTTTATTTCATTGTTAATATCAGTGCTCCGTATCAATATATACTTATAAAAAATATTGTCAACATTTATACTTCCGGTCAGAAAAAGCTCAAACGAAATCTAACTGTTTTTGTGATAATTATTTCAAAAATTCTCTAATTCGTCTAGCATCAAGTCAGGTGTGCCCCCGTAAATAAATAAACAATTATGGGAGCTTACCATGGGCCAACAGGATCCATCACCCACACTTGGCACCAGGGTGCCTAGCCTGCCCTCAGCAGGCTCTTGCTCACCAAAAATGTGCGATTAAACGCCGGATCGTACATAACACAATTCTTGAGATGCCTGCCCCTGTGAACTATCGTGAACATGTAGAAAAGTAAATCTACCAATCGACTCGTTCGGGTGCAACTCAGCCAAGGGTGATGCCCTTGCGAAAAGAATTATCTCGCGGAACGATCCATCTCAATCTGCAAAATAAAGATTGGAGGATTTGGGTGATGATGCTTCGAGACCATACCGTCAATATCTCATTAACGTTTCGAAAGCGAGAGAGCACTGGAGGTCAATAAAAGCTTACCTCGAAGGGAGACATTGGAATATCTCTATAAAATTATCATCCAGAAACCTCGGACACTATTCGATCGCGAGTATTTGTTCTTTGAAAGAAAAAAAAGAGACTTCGGTTCAACGGATTGTTCGTCTGCAGGGATGTTCCTCGTGAAGAGAAAACGTTAAAGAAAAAACGCGCGGATCCGTCGTCTAGGAAGTCGTCGAGGCGTCACCACGGGAACTTGACACAAACGTCGACGGTTTTTCGTATAGCAAAACGTCCGAGATGTCTCGACAAAGAGACACCGGAAAAACGCGGTAATCGCGTCACATCCTCGCACCAGACCGCGAACCTGCCAAAGCGTGAGAGAAAACTCGAGCGTTCGTCAAGTTTTCGCGATTCTTCGGGCCTTTTTTTTGCCGGATAACTCAGAGCGAAAGATATAGAGGGAGGGAGAGAGAGGGAGAGAGAGAGAGGTAGATAGATAGAGATGGAGAGAGAAAGCGGGAGAGAGACAGATAGAGAACAAAAATATGGCTACATTCGTTGATAGACGAGGCACGAGATGGAACGACGGAGTCACGCGACGATTACGACGAAAATTCTTCGCATGACTTGATGCGACGAGTATCGCATGATGAACTTCCAACACCCGAGATTTATGATTTATTCGCGAGCGTTACGTTTATTTCTTCGTAAAAACGTATCGAGGGACATTTAACGCGGACGTTAGCGAGTAGCAACATTGTGCACACCGCAGTGCCCCATTACAGGCTGCCATTTTGATCGGAGTCAACAATAGAGCGCGCCATCTATCGATTGCGGGTGGCCGCCCGTGTGAGCGCGACACGAGGAGGCGGGCGGCGGGGTGGGGCAGGGAGCAGGCGGGATTTTTCAAACAATGAAAGGGGGAAAGCGTTTTCAGGATCGTAACTGCATCTCTCCCTCTGCCGGCTGCCCCCACTTCGACCATCCGCGTTCCACCCACATGTCAATTGCGCCAGGGCCGTGCGATTCGAGATACGAATCTCAAATTCACCATTGTCATTGTTGGTGCGAGTCGGTCTTCGACTTTTACGATATCGATTGATCGACAAAATTTATCCTCAACCCATCGGCGTTAACTAATTCCAGTGCGTTTCGAATTCAGCGTCGGTGTTTTTTTTTCTGGATCGGCTACCTGTTGGTCGCGAAAAAAATTATCGCTCGATGTTTTCTTCCTGTATGTTTTCCTTTTACAGTCCCCGCCGGAAAACGTTTACTCTCCTATTTTGGGTCACCATTTCTCACATGACAGGCCTGGCTCGACGTAAAGTACACGAACTACGCACATAGACAAAAATGTGATCGGCCACAGGAGAGAGATAGCGCTCGAGGGCAGTTTCCTTTCGTCCAGTAACGTATACGTCAGCGCTGCTCACGGAGAACATTCGCGGTTACCGAGCGAGATAAATTTTTCACGTTTCGCGGCCGCGTTCAAATTATACCTATACGGTGAATGGAACACCCAGCAAGTGATACGCTCCTGGATAGAACAAAAGTAGCCCACGGTAGGATTAGAAAGAGCGAACGGTTGACCGCCCGGATGTCTTTGTCTAATTCTACGCACGCTTCGCTCCGTGGCTTTCAGCCAATGCTGGGACCGGCTGGGTCCAATCCGAAGAAAACACACGCGAAGCCCTAGTGTTTTGCTGGCCTGTTTATGCGATATTTTACACACGATTGAAAGATCCTCACGTGTACAGCGGGGTGAAGAGGGCGCTATACCTGCGGAATTTCAATTCCGCAAGATCGCGGAGAGTGGAAGAACGCCTCGCGGATTGGCAAGAGAGGAAGAAAAAGAGTGAAAGAGAGAGAGGGAGAGAGGGACGTTCCCGCGATTCCGATTCGTTCCGAGCGTTTTCTTCCGCTTTCTCACCTCAGGGCCATACGGAGCTCGCGAGAGACTTGATGATCTTGAATACAAGATTGATAACGAACCTTCACTTCGAGGTGAACATCGCTGCATTTCGCCCTGAAAATATCGACGGCGTTTCGACGGTAGAAATCGGAATGAAAGTCATCGTTCTCTATGATGTACTTCATTGGGGAAGTACACTTGGAGCGGATATTCCGATTAACAACACGAAGCGTGAAAACATTGTCGAGTTTTTTCTTATTTTTTTTTTTGTTGTTCTGTTTTCAACGTGAGGATACGACGCAGCGCTCTCCGAGCGTATCGCTTATAGCGAGAGAACATTAAAAAATATTGTTTCGTATTTCGAAGAAAAGTACTTTTTTCGAACTTGCGAAACTTGCGCTCGCGAAGCTGCGATATGTACAATGTCGATCTTGGTATATCGCTGTACTCCGCGCGACTTTGTTTCTGTTCCATATTTTCGAAGACCGACATCGACCCCGACACTTTTCTTCTCGCAGATCGCGCATCATTGAAAAACACACACACAAGCTCGATCGTTACCGGCACTCCTACTATGTGAATTTTCAGTGAACAGCCTCGCGATATCAGTGACGATGTAAGAATATATTTATAGTAGTTGGCAATAATCGTTCGTCGTGATGATTATGATCAATCGTAATTAACGATACAATTCGACGATGAACTCGACTATATTTACTCCATGTTGGCACGAGACGTTTCGCTTTGTTAAGCGACAAACGTTTTTTTTCCTTGTTATTCGCGTTATTCAATTTGAATTACGAAGAGAATCTGCGACGAATCGTAAAATCTGCATCGAACGATAAAGTCAGCATCCATCGCCGTTATTCGTAATCACAAAGTTGCATCATCGGGTATCGTCATTAGCCGCTATTACGATGAACGATTATTGCGATTCACGATAAATACATTACCGATAATGAACAACGTTCTCAATGTATATATATATATATATATATATAAAGAAAAGATGTAACTTTGTTATTACGGATAATGCGGCACTCTTCGTCAACTCTATCGTAATTGCTTGCGAGTTTGATTTGTGAATGGCAAATTTAAAAAATAGGAATATAACGTTAAGACACTTAGTTTAGTAGATCGCGATTCGCTCGATTTCTGTTTGTCGGTTTACGATTGCGCGATATTTCTTTTGTTTTGTTCTCCGCAAACGATTTTTCCCTTCGGGGCGCTTCGAACAACCCCTGCCGGTTTGCCGGTCTTTAACTCAAGCTACCGAACTCGTCTGTCGACTCAGTGAAACTCTTACACCCAAGAAATGCTATGGACGCATGAGAAATGTAATAATAATAAATAAACGAACAAGTCTCACAGAGCGCGCAACGGTTTATCCCGAACATCCTTAATGTTCTCAATGGCATTGCGGAATAAAAAAAAATCGCGCTCGAGAATAGCCGTACGCAAGAGCTATGAGAGAAATAAGAAAATGAAACGAATAAATAGACAATCGAAGCCACGCTACAATTCCACCGCAAAACTTATCGGGGGATTTTTCGTTTTCACTTTGGCTTTGGCGCGACATCTCAGGGCGGGGATGTTTCTTCACGAATATGTTCCGGTTACGGTAACGTTTTTACAAAGACCAAAAAAAAAGTGCAATACATAGGTTGGGTTTGTTGATATTGCTCTGATATACGCTTAATATGCTCTTCCATTGACTTTTTACATTACGTAGCTCCGACTAGTCCGTCAACGTCGAGCCTCGGCTACCTCATCTGCATCTTTCGCTGTTGCCATACCGCGAACTTCCTGTACGCCGTGTTCAACAATTGATTCAGATGACTCGTCAGATGCTGCGACACAGCGGAGAATTCTCTCTGAACGCGATCCTGGGAGAAAGTAAGTCGCGGATTCAAATTTCTATTGGCACAATAAAAGTACGCGAAAACGTGGAAATGTGACAAAATTTCGTCGCCTATGTTTCGACGTACCTCGAAAGGTTTCAATCTAGCTGAGTGAAACCTCTGCAAAGCCTCGTGCATTCTCACAGCTTTTTCCTCGAGTTGCGGGGTCGTTGGTGGAAAACTTCGCCAAAAGTGACTGAGGAGCTCGCACGTGCATACGTAAACGTTGCGCAGTTCCTTCTCCAAGTCTTTGGGTATTAATTCTGCAAAAAGAATCATTAACACGAGAATTCCAGAAATTCTGTGGGGAAATATTTGGAGAGAAAACTTTGTTCTGGTGTATATTGAAACCCTAAAATAACCTCCAATGTAGTAGGTACACGACGCTTCACAACCTTTTATGATCCAAAGAATATTGGATTATTTTTTTGTTTAGCTAGTTGTCTAGAAATTATTTAAGACGAATCGCAGTCGCAATAAAACAAGTTATTCAAGAAGTATTTTGAAAAACTCGATCTAAATAATCTAAATGCATATGTTCTTCGAACTCATCCACAAATAAAGTGTCCAATGCTAATATCTAGAATCGAATAAATTTCCTAAATTTTGAAGGAATTTCCAAAAATTTCCAGCTTTTTGCAACGCTTCACTGAAGAAACTCACGGCCAACATTGTCCTCGCGAAATCCTTTCATAAGAGCACCTCCGGGTGTTAATTCGCCGAGTGCGGAGACCGCAGCGGATGAACTGACCAACGAACTGGACGGTTGTCTGGGTATGGTGTTGCCATTGATCCAATTCGCCGCTTCGCGTTTTAACTGTGCGAGTGTGCTTTGCATGTTATCGTCTATGGTCGATTCGACGCTCGTTGTACCTGCCACAGGGCCATGAAGGTACCTATCTACGTGGGTCAAATTGAGTGGCGCACTCGTGCTTTGTTTCGCTTCTATACTTCCATCGAGATCGTCGTAAACCAACTTCTCTTGTATCCTAAGCTGCAAAATGACAGAATTATGAGCATGCGGTATCTTGGCTTTAGGATTTGCTTGATTAAGTTGGCCGGATTGAAAAAATGTTTATTTTTCAAATACTCGAAAAAAGAGTGACGATTACTTTTTTAGTCTTTGGTTCACCGTCCGTTCGAGCGACGATCGGTGGATTCTGGTTGGTGCTCGATGCCGAGCCGTTCAGCTGCGGCTGCTGTGGCAATTTAGATTCTTGTTTTTTGGCAGTACTCGCTTTCAACACCATAATGCTGTGTTGATTGAAACGCTTGATCATACTCTGGTGTATGTTGTGATCCGACTTTTTGTCCGTGTTACCGGGTTCGATGCCGAAACAATCGTCGATTGTTCTGTCCTCGAACGACGTAATGTCGACGAGAGGATCGTTTATACCAGTCTGTATGTCCTTCTTGAGCTCCTGATCGTCAATCTTGGCACACTCGGTGAATAGATCTTTGGTCCCGGCGTTTATGCGGTCGCGGTGAAAATAATGTGACTGAAAGAACTTGGTCCAGAAATCGGATTCCGACAGTTTGTGAGGCACGTTCT
Source organism: Ophioninae sp. B BG-2022a (assembly GCA_030522765.1). Classification (NCBI taxonomy): domain Eukaryota; kingdom Metazoa; phylum Arthropoda; class Insecta; order Hymenoptera; family Ichneumonidae; species Ophioninae sp. B BG-2022a. The sequence continues at coordinate 12,922 of JAPYZJ010000028.1, forward strand.
CCTGGTGTTTTCTCTTCACCGCCGGATAAGTCTTGAATATACACTCCATTATGTCCGGTGTGAGATTGTATTTGAGACCGTTGCAGCCGTCAGTCTGAGGCTTTATGTCGGCCTGACGAATTTCCCGAAAACGAAGAGTGTTAGAGAGTTTTGTCATGCGAGATTGTGGGCTATAGAAATTTATGCTGAACGTCAGACTCACGAGGAAGGCACTATTCACGCCGATCTCTTGACGTTGACAATTCTTTGCTTGAGTGTAGGCAGCCGCGTGTTGACTCCAAAATTCCTCGGATGTTATAACTTGAGTTATCACGAGGTCGCGATAAAGTTGCAGCAGCGTAGGATTTTCCAGTAGCAATCTGAAATCGAAAGAAGGTTCGATTTGTGAACGGTACTTCCAAAATAGCGTCACCTCGCCAAGCCCGGACTCATTCAAACTTTGATGTACAATGGCAAAGTTTGCGGAGAACATAACTGTATAAATTGTCCTTGCGACATGCGACCTAGAATAATTAGGCATTTGATTTCCAATAAATATAAAAGAAAGTAAATACAAAATGTGTTGCATTCCAACGATGCAAATTTTAAGCCTATAATGTACAAATTTCTAAGCTGTTGCCAAACGATCGTTTTTTCCCTTGACTTCTTTCATCTCAATTGATATATGATTACTTGTTTTTTTCCTCGAGTTCCTTGTTGACCTTTCGTTTGAATTTCGGCAACAACTGTTGAAGCAATTCCTTGACTTCATCACGGTCTTTGATCTGAGCCTCCTGGCCATTCCTATTGACGAAGTGAAAGGTGGATGAAGTTCCGTCGTGCAGAACCAGCTGGAGCTGAATCTTGGACTTCCCGTCCGGCGATATCTTTTGTACTGGAATCCATGGTTAATATTCAAATTGGCATCGCAGCATTGATATTGGTTTTTTTGTTGGTACGTCAAGGAAAACTGGGCCTCACGTTTGATATCGGCATATTTGTGACTAACGGACACGGTATCCCTGTTATCCAACATCCATGCTATCCTTTCGTTCATAACGTATAGCGTGCCATCACCTTTTTTGTAACGCACTTGCCCGACTTGCATCAGGACATCTTCCGAAGAGGTAGTCATGGCGGAAGCAACTTATGGTAAAACTTGTCTGAGAAGAAAGCGACGAGATTAGCTCGGCAAGACGAAATTTGGATTCTCTTCCTGTCAAACGTTTTCAATTTTTGTCCCATGTTTGGGTTAATTTCAATTTTTTTTTTAAATAATGGAATCGTTAGATTTGTATATTACTATCAATTATCCGGAAATTCGTCGTGAACGAAGTCAGAATATTCGCGATAGTCGGATTTTCGAAAAAAATTTGCGTTTTTATGAGAATTGAATCGCGTCGATCATTCGTCTCCAGCACGGGGCTACAGGGAAAAATGCGTGAGAGCGACGAGAGGGCAAATACATAATTGCGAGTCAAAAAGAGCGACAGAGGTAAAGATGAACCTGGGGATAATAAAATGACGAAGCGGTCGGTATTGCGGGTGCTCGGCATCGCGTCGAACTTGCAAAAACGTCTGTAAACGTCATGGATGAAAGCGGCCTTGCTCGAAATCGAAAATACAAAATGAAAAAAAATCCGCATGAGCAATGTGAATGGCGTTAGCTGGATGCGTGATCGGCTCAACAGCGGACACTGCGAAGCCGTTACTACACCACAATTCCCCGCTCTTAAACCCCTCTCCCCTCCAACTATATATCCCTCTTTCGCTCTCGCCGCCCGTCTCTCGCGCTACCTCAATTAAATTCGACACACTCGTTTTATCGGTCCAAAATACGCGCAGATACAATCGTTCGATCGTTAAAAGCGTTTATCGTGTTTTCAACGACGTAGCCGTGTATCTCGACATGCCCGGGCGTTTATTATTACCGGTGATAAAGTTGTTATTTTTGTGGAACGATGTGATGGCCCGTCGAACGGCACGGCCATGTGCAGAAACACACATCGGCGGACGCATCGCGAGGCAAAGACGGCTACGGACGGACCGTGGATACGGACAACACCATCGACCTGGACGAAGGGGCTACGAAGCACCGCGCGAGTCGAGTCGACCGCACAATCCGACTTCCGGCAACCGCCAATTTTTTACTCGTCGACTTCCGCGTACGGATCGGCCATAACCTCGTTTGCCCCAAAAGCCACCCCAACAAATGTTTCTTCGATGATTCTCTTAGCTTCAATGAAAAAGTTTGTTAATTTTGGGAGCAGTCAAGAGTTGATATCGTGACGGTGTGGATTTGATTGCAACAGCGCTATTGAGCTTGGCCGACTTCCGGTAGTGGCGCTCTTTCGAGCGGTAAGTTTGAAAGTTCAAGAATTCATTTCCGATCGAATTGAATACAGTAGAATATTGGAGTATAACAAGGGTAAAGAAAAGCACGTACTTTCAAGAGCAAACTCCAAACTTCCGGTCCAAATTCAGAATTGAATTCAACTCGTAAATAGCTCGATACGAGTGAACCCAAATTCGTTTCTCCAAGGGAAACTCGCCCGTGGTAAGATCACGGATGTGAAGTTTCACAAAAAAATCGCTAGATGCTGTCATTGTAGCCGCAATCGTCGTCAATGTATGAACATCGTGTGAATATCGATGTCAAACGATACAAATAACCTGTTCTTCCACCATCAACATCAAATCATCAACATCCTTCGAAAAACCTCCGCTGTCAAACTGCAAATCGGGTTTCCGCAAAACGATACCGAAAATGGACGGTAGACATTTCAATTCTTCGTATTATCCCTCCGATCTTGATAAATATCTCCGGTTTTATGGAGTCAAATATTTCGAAAAATTCAATAATCCAAAATCATGCGTTTCGATTTATAGACAAAAAGAGAAACGTTCGTGTTGTTTCCTATGTTTGTTTCGGTCTTAGAAACGAGGGCGACTCGGGGGGTGAACGCCTCCACGACGACCTAATTTAAATCGAATAAAAGGTAGGAAGAAAAAAATTCAGTCGATAATCAGCAATCGACGAAGTGTAACTGTATCGCCGGTTGCCATAGTAATGTTCGATGGGCTCGGCAGTCGGAAGCAGGGAATAGCTGAGTTTCACATAACGAGGTAGTAACGAGGCGCGAAATGGGAGAGCATGTGGGGCGAGGAGAGGGAGGGGGAAGAGGGATGGGGGTAGTAAGGCCGTCTCGCAATTATCGTGAAACTTATTAAACTTCCTGTTTGTAATGTGGGTATGTCGGGACGGTACGTGTGCGTATAGTCTCGCGCATGCATGACCCTAAAACCGCTAAGTATAACAATAACAATAATAATTACCGATACACGCGATCGAGGAAGAAGCGCGTGTCGTATAGTGCGGGCTCTTCGCGAGTATCCAAATTTTCGGAGTTCAACTTATAGATAAACCCTCCTGTAGGCATCCTATATCGCAACACGAATTTTCTTCAATCTCTTCCTCCTTCTAAACTTCCTCTTCTTGGCTTCGCTTTACTTTGACCCCGATACGTAAATTTATCCGTTCCAGACTTCAATTACGTCGTGAAAAAGCAGGACCAACGAAAAATATGCTTCGGCTCGGGATGTCCAAGGGACACGAGTTCCAGGGCTGGCTTGAACTCCTTTATGCGTTATTACTCCAAGGAAGAATTTCCGGATGTTGGACCTGGAAGATACAACGTTTCTGAAGCGTTTAAATTCGTCAAAGAAAAGGTTACGTAATGTTATAAATATTCTCTCGTTTTTTTTCTCTGTCATTATTTCTTCTCTTCAGTACTCTGTCCTTGATACTTTTCGAACAAGAAAACGTAGAATCCACGTGAATATTCGATACTTTCAATATTAGTTCAATTCATGTTCAAAATCAATTGAGAAAAACAGAACTTGATGACTTAAATAACCATTTGGCAATTTCAGCCGTGTACCGGAAGTATAAGTACGAAGGGCTACAGTGGTCTCGCGAGGTTCGGGTCGCGTGTCTCACACGTCGAGGATTATCCAGCCCCGGGTGATTACGTGATAAGTACATTCCCCTCGAAAGTTAAAACCCTGAAATACGCTTTCGCGTCGACTGCCAAGCGAAAATCTACATCGGAGAACAAAAATCCAGGGTATGGAATTAAATTTGTCGACAGTGGATAAATTATTAACGATACTTATTAACAAAATAATATGGATTTGTAATCGATGAAGTATTGTAATTAAATCGATCAGCGAAAACATGGTAATTAGTAACACATGCAAAACGTCGAAAATAATTCATTAATTTACTGTTTATTTTGCACAGACCTGGAATGTACAAAAACATCGATCCCGTGAAACGTAGAATTCTGTACGAGCACAGTTTCGGCGGGAAAGTCAGGATGAAGCTCGGGGTCGAGATAAAATGCTGCAAGCGTAACGACGACATCTGCGAATTGTGCGGTAAAAATCCAATCGGTGATTACTGGCACTTGAATAATCGGATCTTCCTGTGTCGTCCTTGCATGCTGGAGGAACGACGCAAGCTCTCGAAGCACACCAGCCTCGAACTGCAAGAATTCCGTGTAAGCTGATTGAACGAATGTTTTATAGTTAATCAATGATTTATTATGAAATCTTTAATTAATTAGGATTAAGTAGGTTATTGATTATTAAGGGAAAAGTTATTTGTCAGTGATTAATGAATCGTTGAATTTCGCGACTGATTAATTAATTAATGATTCATTAATCGTAGAATCTTACGATTAATTACGTTTTATTAATGATTAATGAATCCTCGAATTTTACACTTAATTCGTCATTAATAAACAATTACGATAACAATATCCGAACTTACGATTTTTAGGATTGATTAATTAATTAACGATTAATTATTCGTCGATTTTCATGATTCATTAATCATCGATAAATAATTACGATTAATATCAGAAGTTACAAATTCTACGATTGATTCATTTGATAATTATTGATCAATCGTTGAATGTTACGTTTGCTTAATAATTGATAAATAACTACGATTAATATTACAACTTATGCATTTTTATTTCCCCACACAGTTTTTTTTATCAATAAGTAAAAAGTTATTTACTAACATGTAACTCATAAATGATCTATCGATTTGTTAAATCGATTATTAGATCAACATTGATAAATAACTTTTCACTGTCTACATTTCGATAAATAACATTTTATCTCAATTGTAATTCAAAGTAAATGTCCAAGCAAACCCAAACGATTCACATTGTTACAGAAATTGCGAGACTGCTCGGAGATCCACATGCACGACGGTACCGATGCAAAAATTTTGCTGATGCATCCGGGCGAGATCGAAAAATGGACAAGACAAGAAGCTTACCTTTGCGCGTATTTCAAAGACTAATGCGTACAGAATTAAAAACCCAACTTACAATTTCTACGCTCGTGTCAACAGAGAAACGCATTTCTTTCGGAAAGTCGATTTTCCAATTTACTCGCGTTCTTTGTTGACACAAGAAAATGCCTCGTTCTTTTTCTATTATTTATAATGGTATGATGACGTGGGCAACTGAAATTGGAAGTTGCCTTTCGCAACCGAAATCCTCGAATCTCGCAGCCACAAAAGTCGAAACCAAATTGGCGCCATCGAACGTGTTCATCGTATTTCCTGGAACTCTGTTGAGAATTGATAGTTTATCAACGTTGAGAAATGGAAATGTCCCAATAAAATGTTTCATCGTTTTAATACAACCCTCGAGTTATTGGTTGAATAGTTTCTTCGTTTTTGTTTTTTATTCATGATCAATGCTACAGTGGAGGAAATCAATCCGGCGGTGGTTCATAATAATAACGTGTATTTACATAAGGACGATATAAAAATATTCAGCCTATAGTTACCGTGTCCAGTCAAACGCTCCGAACAATGCAACGACTATTTGTGTATATATAATATTCATTTATATTTATATATAGAAATTAATTTATCAAATAACTCATCGTTTTTTTTCAACGAGTGATACTAAAGCTTTTCGGTATATTAAGACGGTTCGATAATTACGTATACGCAATTGTTCAGTCGATCAATAGAGAAATAAAATACCCGCTATCACGGAGTATTCGTTCCGCGAGGCTGAACTCGAAGCTCGAGCTTCCGTCCGACGAAAAAACATTTTTACGCTTTCAGCAATTACGTACGAACAATGATTTTTTTACGCTTCCGCAAACTTATTTTTATCTGTCGCCAACCATACGTTCCATACGTAGTTGACGAAATTCAACGTTCGTTTCGGAAATGCCAAGCAAGAAAAAAAACCTTTCGTCCGAGACGTAATATTGCATTAAAATTCCTAGCGAGGATCTCGTAAAAAAAAACGGCGTACCTCGTTCTTCGTATTGACCAGAATTAACGTATAAGTCATATCCATCATCACTTTTCTTTTTCTCTTTCGATTCACACACTTCCGGAAGCCTTTGAAACGGAAACGAATAATATTTTGGTCTCGATTATATCGAGTTGTTTTATCGAATCATTACCGTCAGTTTCTCGACTCCTTTTTTTTTAATTCAGCTCGTCGACGAAGAATCTCCGGAGTCTATCTGCGTTTTCAAGATGGTAGATGGACCAGATTCTTCGACGGGATTCCCACCGTCCGGAGCTTGTCTGGAGACCCCGGAAACGGACGTTTCCGTCGAGTTCAATGAGCTGTTGTCATCGTTTTCCGTGGCGTTCGGGGAATCGTTGCAGGCGAGTGAAATCGTCGTGGTGGAGTCGACGCTATTGCTGGCCATTAGGTCATCGTTGCAGGGTTTGTGAATAACCGTGACGTCGATGTTGCCATCGATATTGTCGGAAATGCCGGAAGGAGTCATACGAAAGATTTGATCGTTTTCCGAGGTGCCTGCGGTGGAAGTGGCGCACCTGGACGTACCCTCGTTTTCCATGAGATTCCTCAACCGACTGAGTCCGTTGTTGATTGCGGTATTGAAGTTTTCCGTGTATCTCGTGTCCAAACGTTCCACAGCTTCGACTTCCATAGAACTCGGATTATTCGAAGGATTGATTAGCGAATGATTGGTCGCTTCTCCGTTCACGGATGTTCGCAAATCGGGGATTACGTGATGATAGAGCAGAGGATTTATCGTACTCTGAAGATCCATGTGACGAACGTTCGTCGTCATGAGATGCGTCGACAATTCATCGCAATCAGCAGTCTCGTTTGCCTCGTCCGCCGCCAATTCTTCTCTCACGACCCTCGATACTTTGCGATTTCCCGCGTCCGTCTTTCCGCTTTTATCGAGATTTCTCTCGTTGGAATTAACATTCTCTCTGGTATCGGTCGAGTTATTGAATATTTGAGTGAGCGGCGTTTCGCGAGCGTAATTAATATCCGTTTGCGTCGGGACTGTTCGCACGTTGATTTCGCGATTGCACTTTGTGTCGTTGCTGAAATTATTGTTGTTGCGGCGAAGGTTCGTTATGAGATCCATTATATTGCGTTTGTTCGCAGGTTGATTCGCAGTCGGTGGTGGCACGCTCGTCAATTGGCTCGTCAATTTGTCCAACAAGTGACTTATGTGCATTCTCGTGCCTCGAATCGGATGTTCCTCGTTCGCGTCTAACGAGCGATTGTCCGTTTCCGCGTTCCTCGAGATCGTCTCGTTCGAGCCTCGATAATCCGGAAATTCGGTCTCGACGCTTCTATAATTTCTCGTCTGTCGAACGGCCGTTCTGTTTTGATTGCGTTCGTTCGTCACATTCCCACCGTCGGCGTACATCGCTGGACAATCGTAACCGTTCAGCATATTCTCGCTTGATGAATTCAACGAACGAAAACGGTTGTCATTCTTGGGATAGTGATTACCGTTTGAAAAATGTCGACTCGGAATGTTCGAACCGGTTGAGTAGCCCGTGTCCGTATAATTCGCCTCGAAGCTATCGCTGTTGCTGTTACTGGTGGCGCGAACTGTCTCGATACCGTCCAAGCCACGAGGCCGATGGCCGTTCGTCATTGAAACCGGTTCTCGTGCACTCGACTCGCCTGGTAGTCGCCAATTACCCCGGACAACATTTCCCTCATCACTGTTTCCGTCGTTCGCGTCCTCGTCATCGACGATCGGTGGATCGAAGTCGTTATCGAAATCATCGTCGAACGCGGTGTTGGTGACGTCTTGCAGTCGGGTCTGCAAACGCTTCTTTATCTCGTCGAGCTCCGTCAGTTTTTGTCTATAAACGATAATTTATCATGGGTTTTTTTTCAAAATTGAAAGTCGGAAACTGTCAGAAGGTCTAATTACTTTTTTGTTCGGTTCGCGAGAACTTACTTCAAAGATAGCGAAAGGAATGACATGGAAGCGTCGCCAAGATTGAGACCCATATCAAATATCGGCTCGTCTTCAACTTGATTGAAATTCGGTGTGTTCTCTTGAACATTGCTATACCCCGAGTTGGGAACTTGGCCGTTGTTCTGAACATCGACGTGATACGGCGACAAGTTTGAATATTCGCAATCCGGAAGTGCCGGCCTCGATGTTGACGACTGGCAAGAGACTTTGCCAAGCCCAGTGATGTTGTCCAACGGAGTTACGCTGACCTACTCATTTTTACATTAATGTAGTTGAACAAGGAACATTTTTTAGCAAACGAAGCATGCGGGGGAAAAAAAGTATTGTAATAACCTTGATTTGTCCATTGCATTGTCCGGTGAAGTCCATGACATGGAACCATCCGGAAACGACTGGAAATCCAACTGTGAGAACAGACACGTCAATTGCGGCAAACCCGATCACGATGTCTCTTTCCAAATTAATGTCCATGCTTGTCTCAGGATTCACCAAGCGCCAGACTTTCAATATCAATCGTTTCTCCTCCTGGAATAAAAAAAAGTGATGTTATTTCGTCGCACTATCTTCAATTTCTAGAACGTTGAAAACAAGTATATCTTTTTAAAGACGAAGTGGATTTCAATAAATTTCTCACGTTCTCCAGTAGATCGCTGGAGAGTCTGGTGTCGCATCGCCAGTCCCATTTCGGGCTACAGCTGAAAGGAAACACATGAGTCACGATGTAACACCCGTATTGGGTCTCGTTGGGATTTCGGGCTCTTTGGAAGGTCACGTAGGTGCACGGTTCCACGGTTCCGTCCATTTTCTCAACTCTCGGCAAATGAAGGGCGCACTCGATCTCGACAACGGCGCGAAACGAAGAATTCTCGTTGTCCGATCTTCCCGAATCCAAACCTTCGTTCGTCACCGAATTCGGCAAACCGACGGAAGGTATCGCGTGTGAAGTTTCGCGATTGAATCCTGGATTGGGGCTTTCGTTTTTCCGTTGACAGAGATTCGTTTGAGCGGATTGCGGATCGTTGAAGCCATTCGAGATCGCGATGGAGTTCGTATTCGCGTAGCTCGTGCTTGGTCCGGCGTTCGCTGGGTCGTCGAATTCTGCGCCGACTCCGACGCTTCGATAAACTTCTCTGGACGGGAAGAAATGGCCTCTCTGGCTGTCGGCATCGCTGCCGCTATCTCCCGAAAAGCTGACGTTCGTTGATGGATTGAGATGAAGTGGTTCGATCTCGTGCATCTTCGCGTCATCGTTGCTGGTATTTCTCGCCGAAAAGTCCGTTTCCGTTTGAGCGGCTTGATCGTTACTGGATTTCGGGGCGTTTAGAGCTTGAGCCAATCGATCAACGATTACGTTCAGAACTCGGCTCTGCGGAATCTCGCTCGTCAAGTCGTCCTCGCTGCTTCGGTTGAAGGACTTGACTGTCGTTATTTCCGTCTGGCAAGAAGCCGTCTTTAGATTCCGATCTTGCGCATTTTCGTGATTCGATCGATAGTTCTCGTACCGGTTACGACCTGATGTCTCTCGAATCAATGGATTTTCCTGATCATCCAAAAATCTCGCGTTGGTGACGGGCTCGCTCGTTCGGTGAGGAAAATCCGAGTAAATTCTCGGTGGATCTTCAACGCGGCGACACGGTGCACCGGAATCTCGAAGGCCCCGAGTCATTTCCAGAAGGGCAATTTGATCGGCCGTTCCGAGAGCTACGAGAGCGTGAATTTGCCCGCAAGGACGAGTAGTCACGGGATGACTGACCGAGATCCATTCGTCGACGCTTATAACCGGATATTTCGAGCTCAGTAAATGTGGCAAAACTTGAGGATCCCTGTAAGCCACGTACAAACGATGCAACGACAGTTTCGATATGCCGAGAAGCTCGTCAACGCCATTTGCCCTCCGCGAATACATTTCAACGACGATGCAATTGTTCCGTGTCCGTTCGAGCAAGTCCTGACCGTGCACCAGCGGTACGAGCTGATGAAAATTGTAAAAGGGATTGTTCGTTTCACCGCAAACTCGACTGATCGCACGATCTTCCCGCCAAAACCCTCGACAGATCAAGTACGTGTTGAAAGCCGGCAGATCCTTTCCCTCGGCTACGTAGATCAAACCGTAAAGCAACACCGAGTCGTCCCGTCCCGGCTCCTCTCGCTCCACGCCCCGCTCCCCCTCCCGCGGATCTCTATTTTGACTCGCTTCTTGCCTTTCGGTTCTGTCGACGTTGCTGAAGCTCCAGGAGTTTGCTGGCTTGTTATCCGAGGATGACGAGGGTTTAGCGTTCTCCTTCGACTCACTTCCGGTCGCTGTTCTGTAGCGTGGGCTCTCCAGACTCGAAACGGAGGAAACCTGAGTTGGGTATACGATTATGATGTTATTTTGATACGAAAAAATTGTTTAATGAAGAATCTTATGAGTTAGAAACTGGAAAAACAGTTTTTCAGTAATGGTTTCATGAAACATTGGTTTGTCAAGGAAGGATTGATCAGTAATTGATTTTATACGGGACAAGATCTTTTGAAGTATGAAAATTGAAAATGTATATTTTGCACGACTTGTTTCGTAAGCGAAAATTACCTATTATCGATCGGCGTTTTCGGCCGAAAAAACAGTCTTTGCAATTAGAAAAAAATAACACATACCTCGAGTACAGGTATATTTTCCTTAGCCGAGGTGACCGCCTCAACAAATTGTTTGCCGAAGTGTATTTTGTCACAGCCAAGTTCGACGGTAACCTTGAGCTCGCCAATTTTAATCCCCTTGTTAACGATCGCGAGGCGTTGAGTCGAGCTCAGTGAGCGTGCGCGCAAAGCATCTGAGACGTACATCGAGCCAATGCCCAGTTCCGTTGGTGTGCGCTGATTTAAGTGTCGATTGAATATCTTGAACTTCAACGGTAGGTCCGTGTGGAGGTACGTTTTTGGTAGATCGTAAACGGCCTCGTGATTGAAGTAAATTACTTGTCCAACTTGCTTCTTGGAGCACAATTTCACGGGTCTGCTCTCGTTGATGATTTTTCTACTGAATTTTTTGGGGTTGCTAAAAGTGGAGTAATCGTACTGTACGAAGTATGTTACTGACATCGGAATACCGTCACCACGTGATAAGCAGGAGGATCGGACTCTTCTGAAGCCTGCGGGACTCAGAGTAAGAGATTCGACAGCGACTCTGACGCTATCAATGTGATCCGTGGGTAGAGTTTCTCTCGGCCGTATCCTCGGACTTGGTTGTGAAACTTCGTCGACAGCTTTCGTTATGTTCTCCAAAGGGACTTTCTGCTCCGTGGGAAATGGCGTGTTTTTCTCGTTTCGACAGGAACGGATCGTTTCGGCAGCGAGATCGATGAGGCTCGGAGTGGGCGACGTCGTTCTGAGCATGTCCAGTGCTTTCTTCTCCTCCCTGTGTGACATCTTCTTACCCAGAAAGTACTCGTAGAGATTGGCTTCGTCGTTGACCACTCCATCGCTGCAAAAGCTGTCAATGATCGACGATCCTTCGCTGAGAGCGAGAGGATCCTCGTCTCTGGCTTCCTTGAGTATCGCTCCTCGCAATCTCTGCGCTCTGGCGACAACTTGAGCTACGAGCTTATCATTGACTCCCGCAAACGATTTTACTTCCGAATTCACCAAATCCAAACGACGATCCTTCAAAATTGATCGGTAGATATTCTCGTTTTGCTTCGCGTTTTTAATCGCCACTGCGACGTCATTCTCGTATGGGAAAGATGCCAACTTCGGGTTGTTCGAACGACCAGGGCTGGAGACGAGGCGCGTATGGTTCTGCAAGTTCGCCGCCTTCTTCGTCAGGCTTTTTGGATTTTTCGACAGTGTCGAAAGTTTCATCGTAACGTGAAGATCACCCGTTCGGCTGCCGTTGTCGTTCAATATGGGAACGTACTGAAAGTGGGGTTTCCCATTGATCAGGTTCATGAGTTCGGCTACACGAGCGGTGCCCACAACTTGATGATTCTTTTCAGATATGACCACGAGCTCTAGTGTCTCGCAATTCTTCAGGTATTCCTGAAAGAGTTCCGAATTTGTTCTGATCGTGTACGTTTCAGTAGTATCGCTGTCTGGACGGGACTCCCCACTTTTAAGATCCGCAGGCCTGTAAATTCCAAGACGTGTTTTGTACCTCTCACTATTCTTTGGACAATATGAGGAAAGATTATATTCGCATTATACCAAAGAATCAATGTCTACCTTCCAACTAGGGTTAGAATGCATCAGAGTACTGCAGACTTTAAATAATCAGATTCTTAGCAAATACATCAATTCGTTTAATTTGAAAACCCGTTTTTATTCATTTGTAATCAATTTAAAGGACAAATCAAATTTGCAATTCTGAAAATTATTTTAGTAACAAGATCCGAATGTAGAACCCAGACAAACCCAAACACTTTTTCAGATACACGAAGGAAACTTTTTAAAAATATTTTTTCTAGTTCTCATTGCATGTATTATTTTTTACATTAGTATCATTGGCTATACTACAAATTTTTATTATTTTTATTATCATCGTCATTATTATTATTATTATTGTTGTTGTTGGTGTAAATACTACAAAAATTACCTAAACTGAGCACTGTCGAGTTCGCCCCACCAGGAAGCGAGGACCGTCACGTTCCCGGGACTCCGTCTTGACCACACAATCTCATCAATTACGAGGCTCAGGTAACCGTGAACTTTACCTTCGACGAGAGGCGGCAAAGATCTGGAATTGGCCTGATCGTTTCGCGGTTCCATTGTGTCTCTTTCCGTCCTCGGGAACGCGAAAACGCAAATAGCTCCCGAAGAAGCCACGGAACTTTTTCACTTCCGCGCGAGTGTCAAATGGCAACTTCACTGTACATGCCACCAAACACAACAATGTTTGGACGTTTTTGGCGATAATTATTCGTGTCGCTATGTGCCAAAACGGAGGAGCTTCCAACACGGCCGGTGTTTAGGTTCGGGAGCGACTGCGGGCGAAAGATGGATGTGCCATCTTGTGGCTGAATGCGACAATAACGCGAATCACGCGCTTGCTCGGTAAGAGACCGATAAAAAAATGTTGCCCTGTTACCCGTCGAGTAACGCGGCAAAACGTTCACAAAATCATGGTGAAAATGCCCTGTTTCACGCGCCATTCAATTTGCGAGTTTGAAAGATAATCTGAACTTAGTCTAAGGCTTCCGATTAGTCGTCGTTGTGATCGCGCAGGTTTGGCCGAAACCTCATACGTTCACCCGCAAATACGAGGGTCGCTGTGTATCCACGGCGGTTGAATCTTCGATGAGGGTGCCAGAGAAAAAACGCTTTGCCGCGTGTGCGACGAACGAGCCGAGGTGCTCGTCATCGCCGCGTTTGATTTTTCAAGGTCTAACTTTGAATGGAAATCGAACGAATTTAAGATGTGTACGTCACTCGATGTGCCAGAGCGCGACAAGTTGATATGAATCTCAGCTGTGGCTACACTCGTATATGTGTACGCTGTGAATAATCGTAGTAGCGCGTAGTAAAAAATCTTTCCTTCAGTTTGGTGTATGTCGCTCCGAGGTCGAGGCTCTGCATATGGATACCTATACAGGGTGACAATTGTCATGTAGCTATATCGCAATGATCGAGGACTTTCGAAAAAAAATGATTTTTGAGTTCGGCCCTTTTGAAACAAGAACTAACCTATTTTACGAATTATCGAGAAGAAGAAACTATTTTGGAAACAAATACAAAGTTCCATCTCATATTCAGCGAAATGAATATCACTTGAATAAAAACGCTCCTGACGAGAAACGACGACCTTACGCGCAACGAGTCATCGAAGAAAATGAAAAATTATACATTTCAGAGTGGACATCTTGAATGTAATTGAATAAAAAAAAACAGTTATTTCAAAATCCTTTCTCGTTCGATACCATTTCCTATTCCGAACTTTAACTAAAATAGAAATGAATAAAAAATATATATCGTTTCATTCAAACGATCGTGCAAAATGGAATTTTCATTTTTTTCCATAATTCAACATTTTTTAATTAATTTTGAGCAACACAAAGAAACCGTGATATTTTGTGTTGACATGCCAAATTATTGGAAACATATTTCTCGATTGCAAAATGGCCGCGTCCATAAAAAAGAAAAACACATGACCACTTTGAAATTGTCACCCTGTATATAACTATGTCGACGGCAAACGTACGGCGTGCGGTTAAATACTTCGTAGGCGCAATTCGAAAGGTTGGTTCGACCAATTAAACATTCTGATTTTCTATGACAAAATATATCGACTGTTCGTGCTTCCTAATATAGAAATAGGAAACTGGATGTTAACAGAGAGAATGAGGCAACGCAAACCACCACTACATCTGCATATGCGACGTATACAGCTGCCCACTTTCTTGACGGAGCTCGTTTCGACCGATCATCGTGTATATTGTTATTATAGGTAAACACGTGAACCGATCGAACGCACGGTTACAATCATATCGATCGAGCCAACAAAAATATTAACGTCACGGTTTGCCTGTCGATTTAAAGACTTCGATGAATGTCGAAAATAATTGGTTATATTGATGACAGCGTTCTTACGACAGCGTTCTTACGACAACGCGAGCGGAAGGAATCGAATGAAAAGCGATTGCGTCAAAGATTGTAAGCGTTTTGTCACTTTTTTAGGTTATGGCAAAAGTTTATTCGCGTATCAATAAACCGTGATGAAAGAATGTGTGCAAAACAAATCTTCGTCCTAAGAAATAACGTCCCAATCACGGCAAACTTTCTTCCGTCCAAGTGAGATTTTTTTCGGACAATAGACAGCAGTCTGTGACTTGGGCGACATCTGCCGCTTTCTGGACAAACTATTTTGGTGGAAGCGAAAACACTTAACTGTACACGCTTTTGTCAAACAAACGGCATAACCCAACAAACTTATACTAATGTAGAATTTGAAAAAGCGTTATTGCGATGTATTAGATTTGGTGTCCCAGTGATTAAAGAACGAGAGAAAATGGTGAGGTTACTCGTGCACCGCCATTCCAATTGGCACTGCAAAATCCTGCAATATCTTTCCCTACAAATAAAGGGGTAGTGAAATCATTCAAGACTTTGGTCCTAATGAAGAGAGCCATTGATCCAGTCATCGTAAAAAAAGCACTTTTGATCGAAATGAGTTTGTGTCGAAGGTTGGAACGTTCCCCACTAATTCCAAATTCCAATCGTTGGGCTCCATTGCCTGTGATTGTATCAAGTTTGGGAAGTCTTGCAACGTCTTCAAACAAAACATTTCTCCATGACAACCGTGAAACCTTCGAGACTTGGTATTCCCAAGTTCTTGTTTTCTTTCAGCGTGATGCAGTGTCGCGTTGATTGTACAGAGGGCGTACAAGTGTAACGAAAGTTCGACGGTGTCTTAGCGACGCAATTCTGGTCTAGTTGTTTTCGTTCTTTAATCCTCGATCGAACGGCGCGACCCGCTCATCGCTTTCCTTGTCGTCGGTCTACAACTGGCACTCCTCCCCGAAGTTGGGGGCTTCAATAAAGCCCACGTGATTCTTTGAGCAAGGTGTGAGTAGAGAATCAACAAAAAAGACGATACACGTAGATAAAGTGCTTTGCGAAAGTGGCTCGTCCAAATAAACGTGAAGTACAATATCAGTTCCAGAATCTCAGCGACAAATAAAGGCTTATTTTCTCTGTAGCAAATTGAAATTGTAATATTTTCGATGTCGAATCGTTGTAAACAAAATAGGCACAGGCTGTTGGCGGCGCACATGCGCGAACTTGCATTTTTTTAACGTTCTTGAAAATCACCCACGCACCGCATAAATCAAGTAAAAAAGAGTATTTCGCCACAATGATCTATATCTCGTATAGAGGAGAGAGGGAGAGGGTATAATAAATCGGATGAAAAAAAAAGTTATTGACTGCCAAAAATTATAGGTGAAGAGATTCTCGCATACAAAGCGACAAGAATGTAGCAAGGAAGCCGTTGTTTATTTTTCTTACGTATACATTTCTGGACGTGCCCACAGGGGAGGAGTGGACTAAAAAAAATTCATCGTCGCTCGTGTCGCGGCACGCTCTGAAAAATCTTGAAATGTAAATGTTTTTTCGGTTCCCTCGCTGGGTGAAATGTGCATTTGCGTATAAATCGGTCTCTCGCGATTTCGCAGTTTTTTTTACAAATGTGAATACGCGCGTGACAGTGGTCGATAGTTTCGAAGGATATTTCGCGTTCGAACTGCCATACCATATTTGATCAAGAGCGCGGGGTTCGACGTATCGCGGAGCGTTTGCTCTCACGTATACACGGCGGGCACCGCACGAGTTGCCGAGTCGTCGCGATTCCGTACGCCCATTACGCTGTATCGCGTTGTGCGCGCCAAGAGTTGTTAGGAAGAGAGAAAAGCTGTCCGAGCGCTGTGAGAGAGAAGACACACGGGCGCGCGTGCGCGCGCGGGCATGTGTGCCTTTCGGTGTGAACTTCACCGTGTGACATCACGCTTCATTGTTGGAGGTTTACGTCATTCTTGGAGCGGAGTCGACGCACACGCAAATCCCTGCCCCGCGTGCCTTGCGGCGTACCCCCACCCTTGGCACGGGCTGCCGCGCTACACTAACGCCACCGTCGTCGTATCGTCTCGCGTGGCGAGCGCCACCCCCCTCCTCCTCCTCCAACGTTCACGCCGCGCAGCCGCGACGACTCGTGGGAGCAACCGAACGCGCGAAACTCCTTGTGCATTTCTTTTACCTTTTTGTTCGAATTGAAACCGTTCGTACGGGTTGCTGGAAAATCGGCATTAACCCGTTGACTGCCACGCAAAATTTCTGCAAAGTACTTCATATGGGTGCTCCGGTCACTGGTGACCCCCGTGGCAGTCAAAGTGTTAAAGAAAACAGATTTTAAATAACGTTCGCACGTTTTGCTGGAGAATCGGCATTAATTTTCAAAAGAAAGTTAAAAACGATCCGTTCATGATTCAAAATATTATTTTAAAAAGTATCTATACGTTCGCTAGATTTGAAAAGAATCGAGAAGAAAAGGCTTCGTGTCCCTTCGAGAGTAATTTAAGATCCTGTCCGAGACGGAGGTACTCTGACACAAGAATTTTTTTTCCGATTTTTAAGTTTACCAGGCTGTACGTGCCGGTGAAGACTCGACCCCACGCAGAGCTCTTCGACCCGGAAGGTGCACGGTAAAAGGAAGAAATTCGCTGCATGGATGAGCCGCCTGAGGGGAAAAAATATATAGAAATAAGAGAAGAAATTTGACAAAGTTTCCTCGGCGTGGTAATGTTAAGTGCACGCGGTAAGATAGAAATTTTCGTGGTGTAAACGAGGCACGAGAGGTGAGCGCGGCTTTGGGTCGGAAGAAGAGGGAGGTGGGTGGACTCGAGAGGGGAGTAAGAGAAAGAGAACGAGAGAGAACGAGAGAGAGAGAGAGAAAGACGGAGAGAAAGAGCGAGAGGACTTGTCAACGACACGACGACGTTTCATGGATAGCGCCAGGCAGTTTCTAGTCCCCACGGGCCGATAGACGAGTGCGCACGTAACTCGTCATCCTCGCGCGTGTTATTCACGGGGAAAGTCTTAACCGCGGTGTATACTTACGCGCATCTATACTTACCGTAGTACAAATCGTTTCCATCGATCGTCGCTTTTTAAAGGCATCCTTCCGCGTGTCGTTACAAACTAAGCACAATAACGAACAAGAAAATAAAATAGTGGTATTGACGCGCGTGGAGTTCTCACGCGTATAAATCAAATTGTTCCTAAAATTCGAATTAGTTCATTTAATCTTTCGCGCTGAAAACGGGTGTTTTCCCGCGGCGTGCGACGACGATGTACACACAAACACACACAGCGCCACGATTCGAGAGCGCTACTTCTTTCATTTTAAATATAACGGTGTATAAATAAGTATGAGCAATAGCGGGAGTACGCGAGGCTGTCGCCGATGATTTTGCGGGGCCAGAGCGAGAGAATCGCTATATACACGCGCGATTGCTCGTTTATCTCTTTCTCTCTCTCTCTCTCCCTCGAGCTCGCGCACGCGAGTGCCTCCCGCGTACGCTCGATCTTTTTTCCGACCAACAGAAAATTGAAAATAAATTTGACTGAATAAAAGAGTGGAGAAGTGGATTAAAAGTAAATAAGCGAATGAAAAGACGGTGTATCAGATGAGGTTGCCGGAGTCTGCGCTTTGGATGCTGACATCGTCCACATACGTAGTTCTTTGTACGTGGACATGCAGCGTCGAGGCTTTCCCATCAAGGTTAGTGATCCTATATCGGAACTCGGTGTGTTCGCGCGCGCGCGCGCGTGTGTGTGTTTTCGTATTTGCATCTTTTTTTTTCTCTCCGTAGTTCAGACTCCGCGTAATGTGTGTGTACGGTCAGGGCCGGTGAACACTCCACTCTGTTATTGTCACGCTGTTCGAGCCGTCAAAACTGCGCTTTCCATCTCCGTTCCGTGCACTCTCTTTCTCTTTCTGTCTATCTCTCTTTCGTATTTCAAGACGTCAATTGATCTCGTCTTTCCGCGAGATCCAACGCCAGGCAAATAATAATTGAACAATCTTTCGTAGGATCCAACCAGTTTGTGTTTGCACACGTCCTCAGTCGGCAACTTTCCAAAATTGAAATCTCAGTTTTTTTTAATTCGCAAAAGCGCGCCCGTTTTTTCATCTCGGCTCGTCCACGTTCGTATGAATCGTCTATCAACGAAATGTCATTTTTCCTTGTGAGGGTAACAGAAGAGGGTTGTGTACAGATAAGGCAACGGCGGATCAGCTGTTTCTTTTGCACACTCGAGATTTCTGCTGTTGTCGGTTTAACATAGAAAAAACGTTCGTTGCTTACCTCGTAGGACCGCTTTCCTCTAGAGATAGTTGGCATATTTGCTTCTTTCACTCTCTTCACGATAAACAGGTTCAGGTCCTGACGAATTGTAATTTACCTTTCCGTGTGAAATGTTCGATCGGTGATGCACTTGTCAACAGCCAGTTGATTGTTTATATCAGACGAGGCGACTCTACTGCTTCCAAGTTAATTCGGAATCACTCACCGGATCATTCTGACTTGAGAGAAAGGTCTCCGATGTCAAAGTATTTGACTCGGTCGTACTCTACTGACATTAGCCAATTAGCTTCATATTAATCAAGAATTACCGCCATAGCTGATTCTCTTCAGGTTCTTAATTACGTTCGTGTATGTTTCTTCTATGACTTTCACAGATAGTTTCTATACTGCTCTAAGTGTTCTTATTGTCATAGCCAAAGCTATATTACTACTGCATTTCGTTGAGAAAATTCTAATCAGTCGCCGCATAGCAGCTACAGAAATTTGTATTTCTATGACAGCTGCAGCAAATGCGCTATCTTTATGCATTCCTCTTGACCGATTTCCAGTCACTCTGGAAGCCATGTTTTCAAACCTGAAAGAACTGTGTGCAGATTTAGCTGAATATTTGCACAGCAAAAAGAAAATATCTTCTTTTTCACAGTCTTCGATTCAGGCTTTTGCGATATAACAAAGTAACTATATTTTTCCCGGATCTGAATTTTTACAACTCTGTTAGGTTTTGCCGTTTGCGATAATAAAATTTTTGGCTCTTTTCAAAATTATCTTTGTGAGTTACACAGAAAAGAGGATCAGTCTTCAATAGTAAACGCCTCATTTGTAACATTTAGGTAATCGGATCGGTGCAGTGATAATTAGAGAAATTAGGATTTTTGTCTCTTAGAAGTAATTACCCTGAAGAATTTGTAAGATGTGTAAAAATCATAAAAATTAGGCAATTTTTCTGACGAATGCGAAGAAAAATTCAGAGGCTTCTTCGAGCAGAATAAAGATAATTCTGTTGGAATATCAGCAGTGAAATCTTTTGTTTCTTCCTGCCTGAATACAATATTTTCCTTGTGTAAACAGGAAAGAAACTTGAGGACTCCACTTTGCTGGAAGTCCTGCGAAATAACAAGGGCACCTGTAAACATCGTGAAGTTAGCGACTTTGAATAATGAGGGCAAGGCTTTATCCGGTGTACTTCAGGGCTTCTCCGAATTGCCAGACTCCGTGTCTGTGTGAGTCGCCCCAAAAAGCACAAGTTTCACCGCCAAACTTCAAGGAGAATTACTCGTAGATAGTCCCATGCGTGGGATGCTTTCGTTACTTCGCTGTTTTTTTTGCAGGCAAGTCGGATATCCGTGATGCGGTTGTTTCCACATCGGTGCCAGATGCGAAAGATGCCGAGTTTCAATAAGGACTGTTCAAAGATCAGTCCCGACGCCTGTATAATGTTTGGAAATTTCTACGTATTTGCCACTGGACTTGCACACCTGTGCGAGAGAGGGTAAGACGAGGATTGCACGACCCTTCACCAATTTATTGATCCGAGTGCTTTCGAGGGGTGCAAAAAAAAGCATGAGCCTTCCTTAGTCCACAAGTGGCTTCGAAGTGTTGAATTGCAAAAGGAAGATGAAATTCAAAATCTCAAATATTTGAACTCTAGAAAGGAGATTGAAAGATCAAAGATCACTTTGAGTGCCCGCCAAGGAACATTTTATTATTGTAGATTGGAAAGAGCAGTTTTATGATGCATTCTCTCGAAATTGACCGAAAATAAAGCTTTTTCAATCGAGAATATTAAATAGTGAAAAACAAATAGATTTTAATCAAAGGGGTACAAAGGAAAAATTGTAATGTTCCAGGCGACAGGGGGAACGGGAACGATTGTGATTTAGCAAAGGACCTTAATAGCGACGATGAAGCGTGGAGCGCTGATCCCCATTGCAAAAGGATTTGATATTTGGAAGTACGGTCTGATTTTTTTTTTAAATCCACGCTACTACTTACGAGTTTGTCTCTCTTTCCCTCTGTTTCTCTCGCTCTCTAACATTGACCCTGATGGTACAAGAGATACATAACGCCGCATTTTGTGAATATCGAATGTACCCAACATGAACTAAGTGCACGCAAACAAACAAAAAGCAGAACTAAGCGATTTCTTAGAAAATAGTACCAACCAACGGAATTGAATTTCAGAGCAGCCGTTCCTATGAGCGCCTCTCACTCGTTACACTGTGATGGAAAGGATACTAATTACCGAATTGGTACAAGTGAGTAAGCCGTAGTGTCTCCGCGTCACATTGATCTCTCGGACGTGAGATCTCGCCAAGAGGAATACGACGAGGGAGTTATTCTTTTTTCTTTGTTACAGAGAGGATGGCATATGAGGTATTTTTGGGTGGATCCTGTAATCCCACCACCTGGAGGTCAGAAATAGCGATACCGACGCTTCAAAGTCTTGGCATTACTTACTATAATCCCGTAAGTGTTTCTCACGTTGGAGACGAATGTAAAACACCTATCGTTATAGAGTGACGGAGAATGATGGATATTCAAAATTTTCGACGGCTCGTTGGATACATTGTTAACATCGTCGATTCGGTTTTCTCAGCAAGTCTCGCAATGGGGACCAGAGCTGATAGCTCAGGAATACGAGGCGAAGCAAACGGCTCGCGTATTGTTGTTCGTGATAGACAATCAGACGCGAAATACCGCTGGTATAATCGAGGCAGCTCAGTTGGCAGCTACGAGGAGCGATTCATTGGTACTCGTGATTTATCCTTACAGGCAAGGTCAGGCGATACTCGGCGAGACTGTATCCGCTCAGTGAGTATTAATCATTCATGATCTCTGCATAAAAATCTCCTAATCGTCGATAGCGAGCGAAACTATTGTTTTCTCTTTCTACGCTTTCTCTCGTTTCACAAAATCGATTTAACGGATATTATTCTTTCAGGGAATATTACGATTTAATGAATGGTCTGCTGATACTCGAGTACTTTGTTGAGAGACAGAGAATACCGATATTCGAAAGTGTATCCGTGGCTCTCAATGGCACGTCCAAGGTAATCGAGAGTTTATCCGCGTGTGTGCGTTGCACACGCACGACCCGACGAGATCTCCAATTGTATAGCTAAATTACACGAATGATCGTTAAGATTTAAAGAAAATTCGATCATCGTTACTGATTTAGATTCTTCGGGAGGCGATCAACGTTCAGGATCTGAATCAAGAGGATGGTATGAGGCCCGCGAGAATTTCACTGACTCAGAATGGAACTGATATAATGTACGTACGCCCGCGTAAACGAGCCGATCTGTCTAGCGATAACCTACGTTCGCCGCTCGCAATCCACGTCTCACTGTCAATCTTTCTCACGTTGATGTGTTCGCAGAACTTTGCGCGAAATCTTCAAATCGCTGGACACCAATGATACCGGTGCGATACGTTTGAGCGAGGTGAGTCTGCTTACGTGGCAATTCTGCCAATCAAAAATCAACGATGTTCACCAATACTTTTGGGAAACTTCATTTCCGATTTCATTCATTCAAATTTCTCTTCCACTCGCCGAAACGAGACAATCAATCACCCAGACGTTAATTGATTTCGATTAATATTCATCATAGTTGATTAGAAGAAAAACAGCGAATCGAACGAACTCACTGGCAGAAAAGCCGATTGAACGGAAATTGTTTTCGTGCAAATTTGATTGGTGACTGAATCATATATTTTTTTTTCAATAATCGTTGCCTCTGTATCGTTCATGCGTTTGATCTAATCGATATAATTTAATACGACGTAATTATTTACAGGCTTTGGTTACGCTGCAGTCGAGCGCAAAGTGTAATATGTCGGTGTCCGAACTGCTTAATGCCGTGAATAAATCAGGTAATGCGAAACGTTCAAATGCTCGTCATCGATGAAATAAACGGTCCCAAGTCATTTCTATAAATGAAACACCGAATGGCGTCGTAGCTTAACACGTGCTCGCGTGTCCGTGCCCTCACTACGGCGATGATTTCATCGGCTGCGTTCATTCTGTTTCTTTTTAAATATATTTTATTTCTTTTTGATGGTTCGTTCGTTTTGTCTTATTTTTTTCTTCCTCCAAACAGATACGCACGAGACTCTGATTAAAAATGTCACAAACAACGAGGATACCGCCGAGCAAAGAATAACGTTTGATCAGTTTTGTGACCTGTCGAGCGAATGGACGAGACGCACTAAAAGCAACGGGACGAACTGTGAAAGTGAGATACCTTCAGTTTGGAGTATATTATGTAGGAAGGCCTCGAAGTTCATGCGAGGAGCTTTCGTGCGTCCCCTTAATCGTTTCTTAGGTATTGTCCCAAATCTTTCTCTCTTTCTGTATCTGCCTATCTATCTCTCTCCCTCTCTCTCTCTCTTGATTTCTTTGTTTCTCTGCTTCTCCGTCTCCCCCCCCCCCCCCCGTTCTATCTTCACACTTTATCTACGTGGTATTTCGTAAATACGCGCGATACGTGTAATCTTAGCTCGGTAAAAACTTCGATAAAAGAAAAAAAAATTAATCGAATAGTACAAAAAAAAAAGGAGGATGACACATTTTGTCATGACTTATTCTTGCGGTTGATCATCCATTTCGTCACCCGATAAAGTTCAAAAGGTCCGTCGGGATGCGTGACTATCTGCTGTTCGTGCAACTTTTTTATTTTTTGTTATTGTTATTTCGTTGCATTTTAATTAAGTGCAAGGATGAAGGAAACGTCAGAGAATCGATGTGTTTACAGATTGGACGAACTCGCTCATACCGGAATCGGAGAAGAGAGATATGTATATCGGAGTAGTTGGCAAAGATCTGTTTTGGTTGGAGTCTTCGGCGACGCCACTTATCGAGTAAGTCTTAACAAAAGACTGCCGTTAACGTTTTAGCCGATAACGGAACTTTATTGGTGGTTGTTTTTTTCTTTACCGATAAATGACTGAACGAACAAACTGACAAATTCGTATGAAACAGATCAATGGGCCTAACGTTGCATCGGCCGAGCGCGAACGAGTACACGGTCCGGTTATTGCCGCAGGAAGTTCAGCGAATGAAGAATTCCCGGCTGATTTTGCTCATAGTGCCGCAACATTCGCGTGGTATAGCAATCATGACACTGGCCTCTCATTTGATCGGGTTACGCGCAAACCTCGTCATATGCGTCCAGACGATGCCGGAAGGCGTCATCATTTCCGGCGAAAAGGTAAAAACCGTCTACATTTCATCGTGCGCCTAAGAATGACTCGAGCAATTGGCAATGTCGATGAAACTTTGCTGACGGCTAGTTACGAACGAATTTGTCTTTGGATCGATACGAAAGGAAAATTGCGGAAACGATGTCACAGACTTTGATGATACCTTCGAGTGTAATCGTTTGATGAAAACACTTCCTATTTTCATTGCTGATCCTTTCGATTATGCGAATTGGAAACGTTGATGCTACGATCTCTGAATAGTGTATAACTGACGTTGATCAGTCGTGACGTCATTATGAATCGATTCCTGGAGTATACGCAAGGTTTCATTAAACATTCATTCTTACATGGAATAGCGTAATGATTCACCGTCGAGTGATCGGTGGAATTTTTCGAATTTTGGCGTTTTGAAAATTATTTTCTCTCATAAACGGATACACGAGGGGAGGGGGGGGGGTCTAAGAATTGATGAGTAACGGGAAGAACGCATAGTTAATGAGGATGTTCGTGAACGCGGTGATCTTTATCGAATCTTCGAGACTCATCTTTATCCATAATTTTGCTCAATAGTTGAAATTAATTTGATGAAACGAAGGTATAAAATCGCTTCTTTACGAGGAAAATTATGACACGTTGGTTGTCGAGTAACGCTGCGTTGTAAATCAAAGGAATCAACCGGTAGTCGAGGAGCACTCGCGATGATGAGATAAGACGAGCAGCGATTTCCAATATTTATCATTGATGACGGATCATATTTAATTTCCGTTTCTTCGTGTTTTTCAGCTCACGGAGCAAGCCACGAAAGACTACAATCGCGGTAGGATGTACCTGTCAGATTACGCAAAGCGCGAAGGTGTACCTGTTTTTCAGAATGTCGCCGATGCACTACAGCACGCGATACAGCTAGTTCAAAGTCCCTGTTGACTCGTCGTCCCCTCGTCTATTCTATTTTCACCCCCGCCTCTCCTTTCTCTTGGCGTACCTTCGTCTCTTCGTCAGTTTCGTACGGCTAAACGATTCGACTAATTTATTTGTGCTCGAAGTTTACGTTTATTCGCACTTTGTTTACCTTCACGACCTAACGGAGGTAAACGCGCGGAATAAGTTTGCGCGATGGCTTTCTCCACTGGACAATTGTGAATTATGTCAATACCGTTGGATTTTCCGATGTAAAGAAAAAAGAACAAACATTGTAGCTGTAAATTATTCGTAATTGATGCATAGAATGCACGCATAAGAGTTCCAACGTAATTGACAATTGTCGACTGAGAAAAGGTTTGGAACGTTTCCATTAATTCGTAAAATATTCGTCACCATTTTTCCATTTTACGTTCGAGACCTCTTGTGCCACGAACACACACTCACACACACACAAAATGGACACACGATGATGTACGTACGTCGAATTTGCAATTAGCCTTTATATCGTGAAATGTCCCGCTACATTCTGCTAATACACTCGTTGGAGAAACGGTATTAACGTGGACCGAATTGATCGTGGCTAACGAATGATCGCTTCAAGGGTTCACGCTTCGAATTCAGTGAATCATACTTGACTCGTAACGCAGCTGTAATTATTCTTTATCGCGTTACTGGACATTGGAAGGACTCATCGAACGAAACGAGTCACTGACTTTCGATGACTGCAGTTTTATGACAAAGCATTTTCTTCGTAACATTTCGTTCGAACGGTCTCGGTCTACATGAACGAAATGAGAGTTTTCAAATAAACACGTATTCGAGCAATTTCGTGTATACGACTCGCGTCTTCCGCAACGGTACTTATGTTTCTTCGCGTAGCTGTCGGTTGACAAATTCAATTGGTTTTACTTTTTAGCATTTGTTAATTTTGTAATATTTATCATCGGAAATTGAGTCCTGCCGGCCGAAATATCATTCGACGCAGTCGTGTGAATCTTTGAAGTGACGTTTCGTACTCAGACCACGATCTAACCACTGGATACAACGTTCTCGACCAAGTTCCCGGTCGATACTTTCTGGCTACAACAGTGTTGAACCCTACACATTTTTCCCTGCGCTGTATTTTGGTCAAATGACGCGTCCTTAGGCATATTCAAATTTTTACGAGAAAGCGGTTCGATGGAATTTATTTTAGGTTCGAGAAAGCTACGGAAATGAAAAGTAGACGTAAGTTATTTTCACCCCAGTTTGAGTCGTGGTAGCCGTCCGATTTATATGTTTAATAGTCTAGCGTCAGGTGAGAAGAAGCTCGATAAAATTAACGGAACGAAAACTAGCATAGGCTTAGAGAGAAAGAGAGAGAGAGAGAGAGCGGAGCGATTCATGCTCGAAGTAGAATGTTTTTTTCCCCCAATACTCCGGAGTCCTATCGAAGGTTCAAAGGAGTGATAAATCGTCAAGTCCGATTTATCTGATTCCCGATTAAAGAACGAATTAAATATTCCGATTTAAAGAACGTCGAGATCGGTTATCCCGAATTGCCAGGAATCTTGACGACTCGTGTTTTCTTTTTCCCTTTTTTTAAAGCTTGAAGCAAACGTGAAGAGTCCTTTAAAATCGACGTGGAACATTCGACTGCGTTGCTACCTTGAGAATTTCTATTTATAAATGTCGCCCGGTGAGATTACAGAGAGAGACTTTTACAACGTACAAAACAAACGACATTGCATTTCGACAAACTTTACGGTGTAAAAACTTTTAATGTAAAAAAACATTTAAAGAGAATAGAAAATATGAAGAAAAAAGAAGAGAAACGTAGCTCGTAAAAGAACACAAGTTGTACAAAGTTATCGTCCGTTTGATGCTCGTTTCCAAGTTTTTCATATGTCAGTGACGCGTCCCACGAACAAAATACAGTCGGGCTTCGACCCGATTGCACTTTTGGTGCGTTCTAAAAGTATCAAAACCCCCCCTTCCCTGTCGTTGAGCACTGTTTTTCTTTTTGGACAGAAAGAGCTGACTTGGTTGGTTCTCCAATTCGACATACACTATTCCCTAAGACTACTTTTTACTGCGTTGAAATAAACAAAAAATAGGATAACGATCGATAATTTTAATCGCGTACCGTAAGTTTACGAGCCACGACGACAACGAGACTTTTGCGAATCCGAAGGCTTTTCTCAGGAAATTTATGTGCTCGTTGTGTTTTTTCGTTTATAAAAAATTTTTTTATTTATATTTCCTTCTCTTTCGAAAAGACTGGAATAGGACAGCGTACTCTGTGCAGCTAATTGGAAAGCCCGATGGGTCGACGTAACAAATTCAAACGAGAGAGAGAGAGATACATAGAGGTCTCGGTAGATAGGCGATTTTTTTTTAATGGATAGTAACTTAACGCGAAAGAACTTTTTTTTGTAACCTTTTGAGGTAACTGGTTGAGGATTGAATTGATATGTCTGTATATATAATTTTAGTTGTCTCTAACCGATCTAATGATAAAGAGTTTAATAATTTCCGTTTTTTTTGTAACGTTAAAAGTCCTGCGAATCTTCAACGTTAAATGTCGCGATCTTTCGTGTCGAGAGACAAAAAAAAGAAACGAGAGGCAAAAAATCACGTGACTACTGTTGTCTGTACGCGTGTAGGTACGTATGCGTGTGTGCGAGAGTGAGAATTATTTTAAAATGAAACGTCACAGCGCGAGATTATTAGCCTCGACCGAAATACAGGGAAATTGTGTGGAACACGAAAAGTTTCGACTAATTCATTGTTTCCGTCTTTGGAAATGCGTTATCGAGATAACGAGAGTGTAAGAGATAAATAAAGAGAAAGAGAGAGAGAGAGAGTACGAGATTGAGCGATAGACAAAGTTAGCTATTTCGAAATCTCCGATTCGTATTGACGCTCAGAGACCTTAATATACCGTTCGTTCGAACATTACCGGCGGCTCAAAAACCAACAAAAAATGTTTACTATTATATATTTTTTGGTTCGTCCTTGTTTTTTTTTAAGTAACGTCACGTAATATTTGTTTAAACACTACGAACGCTCCCTTCACGCCCCATTTTTCAAATAAAAATCGAACTAAAACTATTCCCGTGATTTCATTCGATTAAAGTACCAGCAAAAGCCTGTATTTCGTATCGAAAAACCTTGTAATTTACAAAATGTTTGGTTGTCATACCGACATTCCTAGTCGTTTCTTTGGTCGTCTGCACGGGAATCCACGTCTTTAGATTTCTCGTCACCCACCACGTCCGAATCGCCGGGGAAATAATATTTCTTGATGTTCCTCAGGGACAGTAATACTGGTATCATCACAGGCAGAAATAGTGGAATGTACACTGCGTACCTGATGGAAAAGAATTTTACAAAACGAAAGAAAAATCGATGAATTTTGTTCGAATTCAAGTTTTATAGATTTTTAGTCGGAAAAAACGTTTTTTCTTATGGACTTCTTTTTTTTTAATATTAATGAAGAATTCAAGACAAAGCTTGAAGAGATTATCGTTTATATAATTAAATACTAAAATCAATTCCGTATTTGAAAAAACACAAAATGGCGGCAGTGTCGTTGGGAGAAGGAGAACATTCCTTTTCTGAACCTCTCCACAAATGGACTCGATTTTTGCAGTATTAACGATATTCTGAAAAAGCCACACTTTAGACTAAAGGAAAAACTTTATTGGGTTATAAAATCGTGTACTTCGTAATACTCACATAGACAAAAAAAAACGCTGAAGTCCAAAGAAGATGGCGCTTTTTTAACCAGGTACACTAAGTCGTAATAATGCATTTTTTCTACGAGACAAAAATTGATTCGAGAATCTACCGATATGTAAAAGACATCTTTCAATGTTCTTGCGTGCTTTATCAGTGTTTGCAAAAGAATTCCAAAAAAGACTTTTTATCAACCATCGAAAGGTTATGAAATATGGGTAGAGAAGTTTTCGTTTTTCATATTCGTTGACTCACTTCTGATCTTCCGGGAAGTAAAGCAGAGCGAGAAGCGAAGGATCCGTGAAGGCTTCTTCGGCGATAACGAAAGCCTCTTTGCTGAGTAAAAAGGCTTGGCTGAGATCGGCTTTTTTCAAACGTTCGGCAGATTTAACGACGAGGGTCAACGCGTTGTTTATTCTGTTGCCAACCGTTTCCGTAATTACGATGTTGCTGATCTCCTCGAGCAATTGGGCGAGCGATTGCAGGGTCAGTTTGGCCGACGTCAGCTGTTCGAAAGTGCGTATGCGAAGAAGAGCGTCGAGTTCCCAATCGCGCGGTTTCGCGCCGACGAGAGGAATTACCGTTGCTCCGGTTATGCTGTTATCCTGTGAACGAGCAATCACGAAAAACTCACAACGCATTATCAACTCGAATCGCTAGTGGTTTCCGCGAGTTACCGGGTCAGGAATTCCCAATAGTAATCTCAGTTGAGCTATGAAAACGCCCATTATCGTCGCAGCGTTTGGTACAACTTCGACCGGTCCAGCCGATGATGCGTCTTCGCAAACTTCCGATGATGGATTCGCGATGACGATGCCGCCCCATCTGGAACGAGATGAAACGTATCGTTCTTTCCAGTCGACATCGGACATTTTCTTTATTCCCAATGAAGATGCGAATGATGAAAAATCGACGGGAGTAATCGTTTTTTATTTTTTAAATTTGTTTTCTTTTTATACTGAGTGAACTTGTCAGACATTGAAAATTGATAACGGATAGCAAAGGAGATCGACGATTCATGGCCTCGATAGACAAAGTATTCGACCATTCGAAAAAATTTTTAAATAATTATAAGCCCTACTTTATTTTATCATTTCTTAAAAAAACATAGGAGAAAGGAATGAACAATAAAGAGAAGTCAGTCGATGTATTCCTCGCGTTGCAGTTGTTAATAACAACCGATGTTGCCAAATTATGCCATTTTTAAATAAAAATCGTTTTTTCAGTAAAAGATTTGTATTATAATGTTCGATTTATGTTTCTTTTCACTCCAAAAAGTATTTTATAAGTTTATTGCGAAACAGTGATTAAAGGTAAAGCATTTTTTTTTGTTATGTTATTTTAATGATTTTATATGAAAATCGATTTACAATAGTACAATGGAGGTACAATGTGGTACCTCCCGTTCAGCATCTCGATAATATATTAATAATTGATGATGTGGAAAACAATGAATAAAATATTTTCAGTTAACCTGAATTCGTTTTTTTTTTCTTTAAAATCCCTGATCATGTGAACCAAAGGAATATAAATTCAACCTTCTGGAAGTATGTTTCGTCTCATATTAAAATCACAAAAACTCATAACCTAATAACGGGAACAAATATTAATGGGGTTTATTGACTACTGTCTGAAACAAAGTTTTTATTTTTGATATCCCATGTTATAACAAAAAACTAATTACACAGGGCTGTAGACTAATATTATATCCTTATAATATTAGTCTACAGCCCTATATAAGCGATCGCTTATATAGGGTTTTCATATAAAACGTTCGAATAAATTGGGTTTTCATATCCTTGAAAACCCAATTTATTTCACTTTTATTTATTGAGGCCTAATTTCTTAGGACTGTTTGCGGATCTCCTTTTGGATATTGATAAAATGTATTGATAAACAAATTGAAGTTTGTATGGATACGATGCAAAAAGAATTTTTTGTTTTCTGCTGTTTTGTCTTCTACGCCGGTTATAGCGACATTAAAGTGATCGTCCAAACCCAAACAAGAGATTCTCCAACTTTTCCCTTTTGTGCTTTTAATATTGTATTTAATGCAATACGATCAGAAACCCTGATCGCTGATTTAGAACGTAGATGAATGATAAGGGTTTTTGATAATTTCACAGTCTGGATCTGCCAGGGTAAAATGATGGGTTTAAGATGTTCAAACGCGCGATAGCGTAATCTGATCCTAAATATAAATAAAAATGATCTGTATGATTACGAGCATTAGACGCTCCGTTCACTACACAACATTGAGCAATCTTGATAACTTATCACTCATGTAATCTCTATTCTTATCTCTGTACGGAATCGGTATGGAAATAGACACGCAGAATGACTAGAGTGATTTCATCATGGAACAGCGGATTAACTAACAAATTGCACAATAATAATATAATATAATGAATATAATATTAAATTAATAATAATAAAAATACAATGGACATGATAATAATTTATAAATAATAATCATTTAACGAATATAATAATACATTTAAAAAATCATAACCTAATGAATATAATAATAAATTTTCAACAATAATTATAAAATTAACACGGATAATAATGGAAAAATCAAACCTCGGTGAGAGAAACGCCTCGACGTTGTTTGCGGTTTTGGTCCTGTTACCGGTCCTCGTGTAAATGTGGAGAGGCGATCGGTCGCACGGAACGACGTAAACGACGAGATTTATGCAAGGGTGCGAGCTGATCTGCGAAGCTGTAAAAATTAAGTACGTATCGCAATTTTATAACAGAATTTTCCAAGGATTTTAAAAAATCGTAGTGAAGGTTTCGTAGAAATTATCTTAAGGACATGTCGAAGACGTACCACGTGACACACAAGTGCGAGAGACATACTCGAAATTTTTAAATCGCAATTTCTCAAGGTTGAAACGTTTTTATCGTAAAATTCAAGCATCTATTTCTGTCTCTATGAATTCTACAAAGACTGATGCTCGATTTTTCGCCGTAAACTTTATCGACGCCGAGGAAACGGATTTTGAAAATTTGTGAGGTTATGTCGATCCTCGTCATGCCCTTAATGCGACAAATCGTTTATTTATTTTTATTCGTCAATTTTCCAAAATGTTCACAACGATTAAGATATCGTAAATTTCAAGTGAGAATCCTGAAAACCATTAAACGATTTTCGTTGCACCAACGCGTCGAAAAAAAAGATCAACAAAGAAATGCAGTTTTTATTTAATTATAATTACGCGAGCTTTCGAATGGTCACTTTGATCAAATTTTAATTTTAGATTTAGTTTTAAATCGTTTAGTTTAACTTGAAACAAAAAGGAAAAATGTTTATCGAGAAATATGGATATTTAGAATGGAATTTAGTATAGAAGGTAACCCAAACAAACCCAAACAAAATGGAGGAAAATTTGGTGTTTTGGTGTTGTTCCAACTCACCGAGTTTCTTCTCCAATGGCGTGATCAATTGTGGCAGTACGTTTTCGGGGAGAGCGAAGTGTCTACCTCGTGGACTACTGTCCGGTATCTGTTTCGGTGATACGTCCAGGGGCATAAGATAGAGCTTTTGAGATTTGATCGAAAAGTCAGCCACGTGCGAGACTTCACGAAGAAACGGTTCGAGGTAATCTGTCGAAGATTATCGATATTAGTCTTCGATGTTTTGATTTTCGATTTGTACAACGCCCAATGAAAATTGGAAAAATTGCCCATTTTTAGAAATTGCCAATTTTGGAAAAATTGCCCATTTTGGAAAAATTGATCTTTCGATAAAAACTGACCATGCGCGAGACTAGGCAAATCCCACTTAACCGTGAGTTTTTCCGGTTCTGGATTCACGAGCGTTAGCAAAACGTCGTAAGCTGGACTGGCAGGAAAACGCCTACGATTTTCCTCGTCCAGGCTGTATCTCGTTGGATCCGTCAAAGCGTTCTTCGTCAACGCGACCGATTCGTCGCGCAGGATCCATTTCCTCAGCACTTCGGCTAACTTTGGACCACCTTGAGTCGAGTTTTAAAAATTAATAATCGTGAGTCCTAAAATTTTTGAGAAGGGCGCCAATGTAGTTGATGATCCAAAATTCGAAATCCTACGCAACGATCTTATTGTATAATTATTTTTGTTATCGGAGTTATAAATTCTGTGACCGAAAAGAAAGAGGTAAAAAAAATGTCAACGGTTTTCATCCACCGGAACTCGGCCTTAAGGGGAGTGAAAATTGAAAAAAAAATTATATTTCCAATTGGGTTGATACAATTATTTTGTCGTCTTACTTGTATCGCTGGAGAAATAAACGCTGCGGCCCGAGCCCACGAGAACACCTTGGATATTTGGCGTTTCGAGGAGCAACAAATCCCCGACGTTAATGTCGAAAGTCTTGGCGATTTTTTCATAATCGTGAGGAGTGTAGGCGGACGATACGAGTTTTGGAGAGATTACCTCGTAACTCAAATCAAGATCGTAGGGCTCTGAATGAAAAAATAAAAAATAATAAATCGTCTTTCGCATCAAACGCGAATCCAAAAATTAAATAAGAATCAAAAATGAACAAACCCTCGAAAAATGTATCATTATTTATATTTATATATATTTATATAAGTTGATGAATATTTGTATATTTATCGATTTGGTAATTTTCTATATAAATCAATAAAATAAATGAACAATTTATATAAATTGTTTATAGTGAGATATTTATTATAATCAGCAACCATTGATTAAACCCAACGTGTA
Source organism: Ophioninae sp. B BG-2022a (assembly GCA_030522765.1). NCBI lineage: Eukaryota > Metazoa > Arthropoda > Insecta > Hymenoptera > Ichneumonidae > Ophioninae sp. B BG-2022a. Next base: position 46,602 of record JAPYZJ010000028.1, read on the forward strand.
TTGAGCTTTTTAGTAATTTCTGATAATATACAACGTATTGATTGAATTTGTAAAATTACGGAATTTTTTGTTGAGCAGTTGGACCAATTATGCAGTTACAGACAAAAGCTCAGTCAAGCACGTATCAATTTTGTCGAATTTGACTTCGATTATTACGAAAAGTTGAGAATCAACATTTCTAAGTTAATTAATAGTTAAATGGCTATTTGTGCGTTTTAACATATCCGACAGGATTCAAATTCGTAAATCCAGGATTCCCCCATTTTGAGCTAACGATTGACCTACGATCCATTCGACAATACTTTAAAAGGTCAAATTACCGGAATGTTCGAAGGCTCGTGATATCTCTTCGGAGATGAGCTCGATGCGATCTTTGACGAGACCCGCCACGATAACTCTGACTTTAATCTTCATTTCCAAGCCCGATAATTCCGCAATTCCGGTGTACGGAAGGCGGACACGTGGAACTGCAGTCGTGTGCCACCATAATGGCACACCAACTCCCAGCAGGAGAACGGCAAAGGCTATACTCGCGTGGACCCTGTTCTTAGCTGAAACATGACACAGCGCAAAATACCATTCAATCATTTACCACGTTTCGTTGATATCAACTTTTCGTTGATCGAATTCCGTTTTCCGGAAGTGAAGGACATTTGAAGGTCAACTCTATTTTTTTAATGAATCTTCAATGACCTTCAATGACTTTTTGTTATAGGTCGTTGAACTCGTTTTGAGCTTCTCTTCGTGATACAGAAAAAGAAACACACCGATCAATTTTTAAACATCGAGTTGACCTTCAAATGTCTGAAGTACCATGGACTTGAAGTTCGCATCGTTGTGAGGCAACGAAATTTATTTTCTCATTTTTTTTATTTCCTTAAATCTATTATTTGACGAAATATTCTTCTTTTCATATTTAAATTCGATGCTATCACAATAAAGATTTGTATAATTATTGAGGTATTTTAATTACGATTGCAGTGAAAAATAAATAGAGAAATGATAAAATAATGACTTTCGTTGAGTCGCAACGTTGCGAACTTCAACCTCATGAAGTACCTCCATCTGCAAAAAAAAACTATTATCGCCCCTTTCGTACTGTGCAATTACAATTCACCAAATATTTTTGTCAACTTTATAGTTTCGAAAATATTCAAAGTCCTAATAATTATTAATTCACCCTGTATAAGGAAATTAGGATCGAACGTGTGGGATATCAAGTTTATAAACTGCCCCGTATCTCTTTAAAGAGAATGGAATTTTTCGATCAGCTGGGCGTTTCGTTACTCTCCTACGCCACTGGATGGGAAATGCCAAAAAAAGGAATGGAAAAAGGAAAAATGCTCGAGAGTGGCTATATATGAGAGAGAGGGACTGGGAGTGTGACATTGGCAAAGTTGGCAATTCGCGGGACGTTCCGTCAGGGACGAAACGCAATAATCGTTGAATTCGTTTGGCTAAAAGTCCAACCAGTGGAAAAAAAAGCAAACTCGTCGAAGTGAAAACGCGAAGCGAAAGCAGAAATCGGTATCGAACGTACGTGAGATTTTTATACATATATATACATATAGATATATTTTTTTTCTCGAATAATCGTCAAAGCCCGTTCGGAAGCTTTTTGTGAAAACAAAATATCGAGTGCGTCACTGAATCTGATTCGGCCGAATTTTGAAACTTTGCCAAATCATCAGCTTGACTACCGTTTCTATTTACAATGGCTAACAACGGGTGGCATACGTTTGCGATAAACGCGGCGCGAAATTAAACTCGCCGAAGGAAAAAGTTACCAAAGGCTGTAATGATAATGATAGTGCGATAGCCGATCGGGTATACCCATTCATAAACGCCTGAAAAAAACTTTTTTTTTTTTTGTGAAACTTCGTGAACATTCTCATTGTGGGAAAATGAAAAACCTTTTTTTTTTGTTTGGGTTTGTAACGGTTTTCACTGCTTCAAAATGGGACACTTGTTTGGTGGAACTTTTGTCACGAAAATTCCTCGATATATTTTCAAATTATTTGGAAATCTAAAATTCAAGTGTAAACAGATATTTTGTGAAATATTAAAAACGAAAAAAAAAAGGCAATAAAAGAACATTTCGTTGCAACGATCCGATCTGTAATACCACAAAATTCGAGCAAACAAAAAATTGCTATGAATAGATCCGTCCACTCGACAAAGGACAGGAAGATAGCGTTGAAGTTTGCGTCGTTGGAACGCAACGAACATTCTTTGCAATTGTTCTCGGTTTTTTTAATATTAAGAAAATGTTTCTTCAATTTTCTTAGCACCGAAACATAATTATCAACGTGGCAAAATATTAACCACACGGCTGATAACATTGAAATCTCGATTACTGAAATTCAACGAAAATTCAAATTTTATAATAATTGGAAATACAAGATCTTAATTCCTTAAACAAAACATGGAAAACGGATTGAAAAAAAAACAAAATAAAAAATGTAAAAAATAAATATTCGATCGAATATTTTTTCGAATTTTCCGAATTGTTCATATAAATTCCATTAACGACTTGAGCATACCTTACGCGTATCGTTTCCGAAGAAATCTTGAGATCGTACACGAGTTAGAATTCGAATATTTTTATATGTTATTTATGCGTCAATGACAAGTGTTGGTTCAAATGGTTATATCCAACGAGACAATAATAGTAATTATTCCAACAGACGAAAATGGTAAATCAATCACCCGATAACGGTAATACTTATCAATTACCGGTCAGTGTCTTTGTATCGACATAATTTTATGCCATCGTGTTCCACATCATTTACGATTGAATGCAAAAATAATCCTCGATATAAACGACGAGGAAATACAATATATTACAGCGAAGAGCATTTCTGTTGATGCCCGGGCAGTCCCGAATAATTACGATGAACAAAAACGTCTAACGTACAACGAATTGATATTGGATTCAGATTTCGAAAAATTAATTTCGCGTAATTTGTTTTTTCAAAAAGACAAACAGTTCGTAAAATCTTTTTGTTAATCATTGAACAACAGAGTTCAAAAAAGGACAAGTCAGTATTATTTATTTTAAGGAAAAAAAAGCAAATTAATTTCATTTTTGTTTTCTGATCTTACGAGAACTTATTTTCTTCAAAATCCCTATTTTTGTGTTATCACAGTAGCCCGATCTTTCAATAAAAACATAACAAACCGACGCAGTCTCAGAAGCTTTTTACCGAAGATTTTCACAAATAAAATCGATGTTTTTTAAAAAAAATGATTTTTTATTGGAGCAATCGAAAAATAAAGCTTTTCAATACTGGAGTATTAAAAAAATGCTCTTCGGCACTGGAGCAATTGAAAATAAAGCTTTTCAAGGTAAGAGCGAAGGAAAAAAAAAGTTTTTTAATATTGGAGCAGAAATTTATCAACAGGTGTGTTCAATCGCAGCGCCTTAAATCATTCCTGGCGGAAAAGCATTCGTGTTTTTCCACCTGGTCTTGTGCATTCATCAAACAATAATACTATCGCATTATAAAATATCGCGAGAAAAAAAAAAGAAGCCAATTAAATTTATGATTTTTCGAGAATAAATTGTATGGAAAATAAAAATAACGTTTCGCGACGAAACGAGTGGTGGGATGAAAACAAAATCAACGATTCTCTCTTCCGTAATCGTAAATCATCGAGAAAAATACAACGAAAGATGCGGTGGTTCGTCGTCGTGGAAACAGCGACACGAGATAGCGGATCACTCCGCATTTTGTAATTGACGACGTCGCCGAACAATTTAAAAAAAAAAAGAGCGAGAAAAAAAGGACAAAAAAAGGACAGCGGTATGTTAATTGAACGTCTTGCGAGTGCCCGAGAAATGGACCGGGAGCACATACGAGTTTTCTCGTTGCTTCGTCATCGCAGAAAAACGCTTTAATACCGAATGCCCACAATTCGCTATTAACGTGCGGAGGGCGATAAGATTTTCTTGCGACGTCACGAGAAATTAACGTTCTTGGTTTTTTCGTCGGGACGGAGGAAGAAAAAAGGGGCAAAAAAACAAAATCCGATCGTTAAATTCGAATTTTTTAAACAATTTGCGAAGTATTCGGCAAATTTATCGATCCTGCATGTTTTTGTGTTTGTATTTCGAACGTGCCATTTTTCGTTGCACTTTTATTCGAAATGATAAGTTTCATTGAATTGCATTTAAAAGTCGTTAAAATTCAATTATGGCTACGCGAACGAAAGTCGCGACGAATTATGCGTACGACCGTTGTTTTTTTTCCCTCTGGCACCATTCGATCACTCATTTTACGGAACACGTGTTTGAACCAGATGGTGACACGTTTACATCCGCGGAATTTAACAAAAGCTTCTTTTAGGTTAGGTCGCTCAGTTTTATTGAAAATCTCTTGTTTTTTGTTTTTATAGTTTCAGCGTCGCTGATTTTCTGTCCGAAAAACGCCAGAAAGGTTTTTTTTTTAATAAATTACGTTTTTGCATTATTCAGGAGACTTGATGTCTGTTCGAAAAAACTTGTTCATCAACGTGGTTCATCAACGTCCCGTAATTATTTTTCGTATAATTAGATGAATGAGAAAATAAATTAAATAAAAAGAAATAAATTAAAAAATATAAAGAAAGAACCTTACAGGTGGTTTCATGATTTTTGTAGTTCAGATCTACAAAAAAAAAGAAAACAATTTGACAAAAAGAGAAAAAAACTTTTTTTTTTATTAATTCCAACGATGCAAGCTTCAACGCGATTTCTTTCTCGCACTGTTGTGATCTCGTTACGACGTGTGCTCGACCCAAATTGACCAACAATTATTTCGCGTAATGGCCGTCATTGCCAACGGACCTAGCGACAATAAAAGTCATCTTTTGATGAATATTTCATTTTTTCGTAAATGTTTTAACTTATTTTTTATTCGCTTAATAATAATAATGATTTTTCAAAGATAACTCGTTATGTAAAAGCCGATGAAATTATACAAAAAAAAGGTAAAAATATTGTTTCGTGAAATACAAATTCTCGAAAGCCAAAAAGTGCAAAACGATTGGACATGCGCGAGATGCGCTATAGAAATAACTAAGACACTTTTAAAAAATTGTAAATGATTCTTTTATAAACATTTCATTTTTTCCTTTAAGATTTTAACAATTTTAATTAAAACAACTCAAATTTCTTAACAATTTTAATTTAAAAAACTGGAATTTCTTAACAATTTCAATTTTTAAAACTGGAATTTCTAAACAATTTTAATTTTATGAAATATAAACGATGCCAAAAAAGACAAATACATTTACAAGGATTTAAAACAGAATGGAAAAAGAATTTTTAAAGTCGGAGTTTCATTTCGAAAAATAACAGTTGCGAAAAGTTGAGAAAGATTAGGAGCATTTTCGACAAGTTGCATTCGTCAAAGAAATTTTCGATAGAAACCAAAACAAATTGTGCATTTTGTGAATGCAGCGGGGTTATATTTTGGCGTCTCGTTATGAATGAAAGCGCAGTCTGAGTTTGGAGAAGAGCATAATAACGTGGGTAGGAGGGCGCAAATGTGCAACTGAATCAAAGTATTTTGAGGATGGATGGTGGGGAGGGCCATAACTTGGCTGAACAATGGCAAGAAAAGCGTGAGACTTGATGGTCGTTCACGTTTCGTCAGTCTTCGAAAGGCGCACGAGATCGGTGGATCTTCACGGTGCACGAAAACTTTAATTTGACTGTGTCGAAAGTGTCGTTTTTGGAAAAATTTCGAAAATCCAAAATTTTGTATTCCCCGAACGATTTTTTTTTTGGTTGCCCAAAATCGATTGACGAGTAAAAAAAAAGGAACGGAGGGTGAAAAGAGGGTGATAATATGTGGCAGTGATTCGGTTGTAAAAGCACAGAGGGTACGTCAACAATTTCACAAATTCTATGAGAATATCGTTTTTTTTTTATTTTTCTTTCTTTTTTAGCTGGTTGAATTGATCTCGTAAAAAATCTATTCAATTGTGAAGAAGCGATTTTTTTTTTCTTCATATTTTCAAAAGTGTTTCGTGGATCGTTGTACGAGTAAAACGTGTGACGTTTGCATCAATCGATACTCGGATCAATCTGATGACGGATCAGCCTGTGAGTAAAAATAATTCGGTGGAGGAAACGTCAAATTGACCTTCGGCAAGAATTCGTCCAGACGTTTGGAGATCGTCAAGTTTCGTTGCGGCGCAATGAAAAACAATTTTTGGCTTTTTTGAAATTTCCTTCGCCGGATTTGAGTCACCAAAATTGGGATTATATTTTTTATTTTTGAGAGTGAACATAATGAACCAGAAATAGTGTTCGTTGCTTTTCACGGCTCGTTTTCTTTGTCGAGTGGAATGAAGTAGCATTTTTTTGCATTTTTAATTTCTCATATTTTATGATCTTGATTTTCTTAATAGTATATTTTTTTTTTGGACTTACATTTGAGGTTTCAAACAGAGCGAGTTGAAAGTTTTGAAAAAAGATATTCGAGCATTGAAACAAAAACAAAAATAAAAGTAATGTTTCACGATATTTGTAAATTAATAAATAAAATTAGAGCTATTAAAATTAGGATAAGTAAAATTGATTTGAAAGTTTAACCACAAACCAATAAGAATCAATGAAGTTGTTCGAATGTCCATCGAATTTAAAAGTATAATGACAAAAGATTCATATTTATGAGCAGCCGTTAAATTTAGAAGACGGAATAGAAGGTTGCCAAAGCGAATTTTTATGAAATTTCAACGAATGGAGCGCGTAAACGTTCATAAAAAAATCAGCATAACGATCTCATTGTTTTCGCAACGATTGAAGTACTCGATTACGCATCGCTCGAAGCAAATAATAAGAATTAAATATAGTTTACGACTCAAATAGATTTTCTGATCCCCCTGAAAGATCCATGCCTGTAAATTGTTATAAAAATTAATTAATTGAAATCTATATGTTTCTTAATAACGATCAATTTATTTTATATAAACAGGATCAAATTGGATAAAGAAAATAAAACAAAAACATTGGAAATCTGCATCATTGGAATTTAACGAAAATTTTTTTCCATTTCTTATTATCATTATCCAAAATTATTTTTCATTGAATTCGATTGCAAGTCCGTAAATAAAAAATCAAACCAAATTCTCGTTATTTTCATATATAAAAAATGTATAAATTTATATATTTTTGTATAAAATATATAAATTTATTTATATATTTAAATTTATTTAAATATACAAACCGAAATACATATTTCGGTGGACCGACAAAAAATAGGGAACGAAAACAAAAGATTCTTTACGTTCGAACAATTCAAACAAAAATTCTTTTTCACGTATTATTATTCATAACAATTCTTTTTCAATTTCGCTCCAAGTTTCTAAATAAAGAATGAATACGAAATTACGTAATTTTTACATATTAGAATTACTGTAAAAAATTGACACTAAAAAAAGCTTTTTCATGTGCCAAAGATTCAAATTTCGTTTGCTATGGGTCGAGGTAAGAGGACCAACAATTTCGTATCGGGGTTGAGTAACACTAGCTGGAAGACTACATTTTCTGGAAAGTACTGAATACGAGTACCTAAATTCATGGAAATATTTTACGTGAAATACATGAGAGCGATGCACAATGGCTCGAAGGGTGGGCACAAATTTTTCGGTACGATTATCGTAACGGTAAAAGTAATTGGGGTCCTCTCCAAACCTTCTTCGAATAATACGAATACGAGCACACTGTGGCACACAGTGCGAACTGTGGCTTTTTCATTTAAAACTTTCTCTTGGGTCTCCCCAAAGCCAGGTAAAATTTTTGTCAAGTCTCTACTACATTTTTGGACCAAAATAATTTTCAAAGTCGAAATAAGCCTTGGAATTTCTTCGGAACCAAAAAATTTGCATCAATTTGACATAAATAAATTAATTTTTCATTTTCATCGTAATTTATCATTTTTGTTGTAGATTAATAGTTTGGGTGTTGAAGATAAGAAATATCACGTGACTAATTATCATACCCCAAATCAGGGAAACAAACATAGAAGAAAAATGAACTTTGGGTTTCAACGATGCACATTTTATCATGCATGTTTACTGAGATATGAAAATGTTTGTCAAAAGCTTTAAAGTTCATACAAAGTGATTAACCATTATCTGAATTTAACTTTTAGAGAAAAGACGAAAATATATTTTTTTCAATTTATTTGAAAATTATTTATTCTATTTATTTATTTATTATGCATCATAATTAATTATCGTAACTTATTATTCGTAGAAATAAGTACAGTAAGTAATACTTAATTACGATAACAGATTAATTATCGTGTTTATTATCGTAATATATTCACCGAATAAAAAATGGTTATTTTTTAAATAAATGGGAGATTTGGACTATAATGATACAAAAAAAATTATTCGGTTAATTATCAACTTAGCAAAAACAATATATAAGATTAGAATGGACAATCGGTCATGGACATTCGTATTTCCACTGGGAAATACGAGAATTTTCCAAAAAAATGTTTAAACCTATAAACTATAATTTATGCTTTCCGAAATTCAGCTTTTACAGATAGAAGCAAAAGAATTTAGTTTTTCAATATATGGTACCCAAAAATGTCCGGTTGTATATTTTTCGTATCGTTGATGTCATTTTCGTTTAGCACGAGTATTAATTTCACAAACTCGTTGTATCTATGGCAGTTTTTATCGAAGTGAGTGTCTCGGTAGAAAATTTATTCGACCTGTTTGACAATGATGCCAAAAGTATTGAATAGGTGAAATATATTTGTACAGATGGTCGAGACCGAATGGTGAACACACTCCTCGACCTTTAAGCTCATTGTGACGAAAATTGCCTTCTTTTTTCCTCGATCAAGCAACGTCACCTTTTTTTTCGATATAAATTAAATACACGAAATTGAGGAACAATCAGGATCGTCAGAGCTTTTCGAAACGAAAAAAAAAACTTTTTTTTTTTCAAAAAAAAAATAAAACTAGCATGTCGTAGCGATAATTGTATAAAATTGTAGGGAGGTAGAGGCCAAAATTAAATCGAAGGTTCATTGCACTTGAAAAAAATTGAGGATAAGCGAAAGCGAAACCACGATCGCTTCGGACTAACAAAGCAAAAGCTGTGTCATCATCGAATTTACGTATGAGTTTGGATAAAAGAAATTAACATCGCGAGTTGTTGATTTTTTTGTTTTCTTTTTTTTATAGCAGTCGCAAAGTGTTCTGGAAAATTTGAAGAGTCAAGATAATATTTTTGACGCGGCTGAACAACGATTCGTAATGATAAAACGACGAGAAAGGATTTTAAAAGTTTACAAAATTTGGATCGCGATTTTCGAGCTTTTGTTCGTTTAGTGAATTTTCAAAACGAGAATTACGATGGGCATCGTCGGGCTTCCGATTGATGTCGATCGGATTATTACTCATCGATTATTTATTATCTTCATAAACCCGTGAATAATGTGAAAGGAAGATAAATGGCAATAGGATCACTTCGAGACATGAAATTGAGGAAAATCAAATAAAATAAACAAACGAAATAAAAGATAAATCAATAAATAAACCAAATGTCGAATAAATAAAAAAATGACGAAAAGGAAAGTTCGTATGAGGAAAATAAATGATTAAACAGAATTTATCAAATAAAAGTTCTATTGATTGGGCCTATTTACTTATTGGGTCTATTCGGATTTGGATTATTATTATTGATAAGTAATGCAATCTTTAAGGCAATATGGCCAAATTAGAAATAAATAGGCATTTTATAACTGATTCAATGTGATATACATTGGATTCGTTAAACTTGAGGTTAAGTGGCTGAAGAAAGATATGCATTAACGGGGTTACGAATCGGCTCCGCGGCGCTTGCGTATACGTATCTCCAGCGCTATCACGAAATCTTGTCAATTTCGCGACGATTATACTTAAGAATCGTGAGAAGAGACTCGAGGCTCCACGATTCGTACGAGAAGCAATTTGAAGAAGAAAAAGGCCAAAGATTAGCATGTCGAGGTATCGACGTATCAGATGTCGGGTTTCGATCAGAAGCGTCGTGGAAAACTGCCCATAGAATCCTCCTTTCAAACCGCAAAATCGACACAAATAATCCTCGAGCTTGCATTTACAATCCTGAGAAATTCACCTTTCCCCCATTCTCATTTCCTTCTTTTCAACCCTCCGCAAAATACTTTTTTTAGACTCGTATTAGAACTTTCTAAAACGTAAAAAAACATCGAACAATTTGCGTAAGTATTCGCAAAAATAAATTCGAGAAATTGAATAATAATTGAATTATGCAATTAAATAATTGAATAATTATTGAATTATTCGATTGAATAATTGAATGATAATTGAATTATTCAATTGCATAATTGGATAATCATAATTATTATTGAATAATAACAAGAATTGAATAATTGAATAATAATAATCATAATGATTCATGATAAATAAATGAAAAAATATCAAAACTATTTGTTGCCTTCTAAGGTGCAACTTAAATATTTTGGAACGCAAAGAAATTCCCTATTTTAGCTTTCTTATTTCCCCTCTTTTAGTATTTGGCAAAATATGTTTTTCAGGTTAGAATTTTGAATTTCAGAATCAAAATTCTATATCAATTGACGGTACGTAGTTAAAAGAAATAATCAGAAGAGTCAAAATTAGTATCACTGGAAAACAACGAAAATCATTTATTTTCTTCATCTCAAGGTTTTTCGTCACACTCGAGACACGACAATAGCGCAAACATTATTCTTGTTTAGCGATCTGCAACCTGAATTTCCGAAATATCATTTTGAAGAATAATGGAAATAGGAATATAAAAAAAGAAGCATCGTTGCATTCCAACGATGCAAATTTCGACTCCTTGAGGACACGTCGAAAATCGACATAACCTCGCAAATGTTATAAATCGCCATATCTCAGCGACGGTTAAGTTCTCTATGAAAAATCGAGGATCACTCCCTGCAGAATTCATAAACGCAGAGATTGATGCTTTAATTTTTGGATAAAAAAGTTTCATCCTTGAGAAAAGTTGATTTTTGAATTATGAAAGCAGTTTTAAATGATTGAAAATCATTTACGATGATGAATAAAATCAAAACGAAAAATCGTTTCGGTTTCGAATTACGATCTGACTGCTGCAGTCGAGATTTCGAAAAGTGATTTTCATGGTTTAATAAGGAAATTAACGTTTGCGGGGCGAGTTGATAAATCATAAATTCATCGATTATCGTTCGTACCAGGAACGAGACGATCTCATGTTAAAACGATCATTCGTTATTTCACCGTTCGCTTCTGTATTCACATTTAATGGGCTCATGCCGTACCGTCAATTCAACTCAGTTACAACCATTTGTGCATCAAATGACGCGATCGCGAGACGAACGTGTGAAGAAAACATTATGCACGTGCACACAACGAGTGTCGAGGCGTTTCAATGCACATCGTGAAAAAAAAAGGAAAGATAAACACGAGCATCAATCGTAGCGACGACCATGAATTCCCATTGTTTCAGAGAATCAAATATCCGCAGCAACGTGCTTAGAACAAAAAATATAGCTTTTGATCAACCCTGGACAATGGACAAAAAGCTCGAGGATGTTCGGCTTAAAGTTGAGTGCAACGGGACGAAAAGGTTTGTATTGATTCAGGGTGAATGATATCGTAATTCGAATCCCCTTAAATTGATAATAAAAATACTTCAAAAAATAAAAACAATTTTTTCACCAGGAAAGAATATTTTTTTCGCCACATAAGCAAAAGAAACGATTTTCCCATAAAAAAAAATAATTTTCCCATCAGAAAAAAATAATTCCCCCATAAAAAAAATCATTTCTCCATCAGAGAAAATCTTAACGATCTTATTCGTTTCAGAGAGGACGGAAACTTCGCGAAGTTGTTGAAAAACTTTTTGTGCCTCTATTGGCGAACGTTCATCATAGTATTATGGCCGATCGTTCTCCTACCCCTGTTCATCATGAACAACACAGTGGTAAAGACAAGCGCGGTCCCATCGCTAATAGCACCGGCCAACAAAATAAAATAAAATTTTTTCGCATGGGCTTTACTTAATATATTCTGATTATATAAGCACATATATAAAAAAATGTGATTACAAATCGAAAATATTTGCTTTTTGAGAACTTAGAGCGATTTGACCATTTTTGATTTTCGCGCCCAATGAATTTCGGTCTTTGCACGCTATTGGTATAGATAGAGATGTAAGAGGGCGTGTAGTAGTGTTTCTTCCGCCGCCGAAAATTATGACGAGCTGATAACTGACATGATTACGAATTTTTCCATCATCGGATGTAGAATGTCTCTAAAGATGCATATGTTACATTCTCATTTGGATAAATTTAAAGATAAAGTGGGAGCTTATTCGGAAGAACAAGGGGAACGCTTCCATCAAAATATAATGAAATTTGAGAGACGTTACCAAGGCCAGTATACTGAAAACATGACTGGAGACTATATTTGGGGGTTAATACGAGAAACTTTTACTGAACATGACAGGAAAAGTAAAACTGGTAATTTTTTAACATTTTAACTCTATTTAAAAATTTCTATTGTTAAAAAAAATTATGAATGGATGTTCGGTATCTTTTAATAAATCATCTCCATGTCAATTTTTTATGTATTCTCATTGATTTTAATTTTCCCTTTTTTTACTCATAAAAGCAAATTCAGAACCATTGTTTGTACTGATTCTTATTTCTGGACATAAAAGCAATAAAAATAAATGACGTACAACCCGTGCGCAAAAATGCTGTAGACCGGTGTAGCTTTTGACGAGCGTTTGTTTGGGTTGCGAATATTCCTCGATTTGTTGAGTCCGAATCGCGTTGATTTCAGATGTACAGATGTCTGTACGTGATCGTGTTAATGGCGATGTTTTGGGTGACCGAAGTGTTGCCGTTGCCGATAACCGGGCTGATACCCATTGTACTTTACCCATTAATGGGTATAATGAGTACGAGCCAAACGTGCGACTGTTACATGAACGACACGACGATGATGTTCATTGGTAGTCTCGTGATAGCTGTAGTCATTGAGAATTCCGGGCTCCACATGAGGCTGGCCCTTCTCTTCATAAGATTCATCGGTTGTAGTCACAGAAAACTCAGTTTGGGCCTCTTCTTCGTAACGATGTTCATCTCCATGTGGATATCCAATACGGCAGCGACGGCTATGATGATACCGATCATGGAGACCGTTCTGGTTGAATTAGAGGCTGTAAGTTCGAAGACCCATAATCTTTCCATGCCAAAATCCGCATCAGTCGAATACGATATTTTCTGTTTCGGTTTTCTTCACTTCGAGCCAAAATCGTTTTTCTAAAATCAAATTTTCGGCATTTTTGAACAATTGAATAATTGTGCCAATGAGGAGGATACAATTCCTCGCGTTAAACGTCCGAGTCCAATTCCTTTCTCAATTCTGTAACATCATCGTCTTTCTTATTTTTTTATTTGTTTTCCAAATTTACGAAAATTCATTTTTTTCAGCAAGGACTTGGGAACATGTACGTTCGGGACGAACAATCCGTGACGGAGGGTCAAGAACCGTACGCTGATATTTACTCCCTCAAAAACACCCAACACACTTCCACTACCAGCCTTAGCTTCACGATTTAATTCTCTTTGCAGAGAAAAGAGGCCAACGAAAAGCACGATGGTTTATTATCTGACCGCTGCTTACGCTTCCAGTATCGGTGGGATCGGCACGATGGTTGGATCCGGGACGAATCTAACGATGAAAGGCATCTACGAGAGGTCGGAATAAGGTTTTTCTCTTTCTCCGAATGCTCAAAAAAAGAAACTCTTCAATTATGACAAAAGCCATCATCCTTCATATTACTGTCAACTTTTATCTAATTTCGAATAACTCATTCGATATCAAAATTTTACCTCAGTTGCCACATTTTTCGAAAGTAAAATCGACCATTAATTTTGTTTGAAATGCACGAAAAATCCTTTATCCATTTTTTATTACGTTTTATATTATATTCATTTTTCATTAATGTGCTTAAGTAGATTGATTACAAAAAATTACTTATGTTTTTATTTTATTTTTATTTTGTTTAAAAAATTTTATTTTTATCTTTTATTAACTTGCTTATTTTTTTTGTAAATTCTATTCACCTTCATCGTTCATGATTATTTGATTCGTTCGGTTGTTTATTTCATTTTCATTATTTAAAATCATTTTTGGCAGATTTAGAAAGTCGATTATCATGATTATTATTTTATTGTTATTATTATATTATTATTGTAGTTCAATTTAGCCAGCAATAACAAGTGAATTATTAATTTTTTTTAGTCGCTTCAAGCACAGTCCCGGTCTGAGTTTTGCCTCTTGGATGCTTTACTCCGTTCCACCGATGTTGATCATGGGTTTTCTAACTTGGGTCTGGCTTCAGATAATGTACATGGGACTTTTTCGTTCCAAGAGCGATGACGCGAAGGCGATCGATATTGGTAAAGAAGGTGAAAAAGTTGCGGCTGGCGTTATCGATAAAAAGTACAAGGAACTGGGCCCGGTAACGTGGCACGAGACCTGCGTGGGCATTCTATTTGTCACTGTTCTGCTGCTGTGGTTCCTCAGGAATCCGGGTTTCATGAGGGGATGGCCGTCTTACATTACCGATCTGTGAGCCCAATTATCATTCGTTTTTTGTAATTTTTACTAAAAACTTTTAGTAATTTAGAATTTTTAGAAATGACGAATTCGATAGTTATTTATTTTGAAGTTATTTGATATTTGGAATGAGAAATTTATTTACGTGTAATTAATTTTGCTTGATTAATCGATCGGACATCATTTCGAATATAGAATTTATTTATTAACATTATTTTGATAGAATTCAATTAGTTGTTGGAAAGTAAATTTGTATTGAGAATTAAAAATTAATTTGGCTGGATTTATTCTAGGTTGTTCGATTATTTAATACTGATTGAGTTAAATTAATTGTTTTGAAATCATTCGAAATTAAGAATGAAGAGTTAATTTGTTTTTAATTATCTTATCGTTTAATTCGTAATTGCTTTAACGAATATATTAGTTACTAAATATAATAATCAAATACGAAATAAAATTTAAGAACTTTGTTTTTCATTTTATTTATATAAAAAACATTGTGCTATTTTATTTTTGGATGATTAAAATAAAACACCTCTGTGTTTTTATAATCCTAAATCTTCATCCCACTTTAAAAATTTCACGTCCGAATTATTGTTCATGTCCTTATTTAATTTCCGTATATCTTTGATTAAATATTTTTCCTATTCCAAGAGTAACCTCTATTTTCGTTTTTTGCAGTCCTGTGAAAGATTCAACAGCGGCTATAGCCTTCATGATACTCTTGTTCATTATTCCGACGAAGTTGGATTTTCTCAACGCGTTCAGCAGAGATCCGAGCAAAAGGCCAACGAAGCCATCGCCTGCGCTGATGAATTGGAAAATGATTCACGAAAAGATGCACTGGAGCCTCATTCTCGTGCTCGGTGGTGGATTCGCGATAGCCGCCGGTAGCACCTCCTCTGGATTGTCGGTAAAACTTGGACACACCCTCGAGGGTTTGCGCTTCATGAATTCTATCCTGATATTATTCGTGGTCTGTTTGTTCGCCGAGTCCGTGACGGAGTTGACAGCGAACGTGGCTGTGGCTAACATCATCTTGCCCGTTTTGGCGGAAATGGTGAGTTTTAATCTAGAAAGTTCAAATGTCATCGATTCCAGATTCAAGTAGCTCCGCTTGAACCCTGAAATCAGCTTGACCAAGTGCCTCGATTATTTTGGTTTTATATGCTGATTCTTTCTGTGATTTTTCAGTGCATTGCCATAAAAATACATCCGCTGTTCCTGATGATGCCGGCGGGTATTTGCTGCTCATTTTCGTTTCACTTGCCAGTTGGGACTCCGCCGAACGCAATAGCAGCTGCCGCAGCACACATAAGAACCAGGGACTTCATAATTGCCGGTATAGGACCGAGCGTTATAACTCTCTTCGTCACGACATTGGCCTTCTCTACTTGGGGAGTTTACGTCTTTGACCTTCACGAATTTCCGGAATGGGCTACAATGACGTAATCACTGACGAGGTCGTCCCTACCTCCATAAACGATCATCGGACACGTCGGATGCTCAGTCTGGTTACCAAAGTTTCCCACATCTCTGTACCTCGCATACGTGCCACGAATGGGATACTTCCGTCTGTCGCACAACCCAGTTTTGTACATAATTCCGCACACAGCCATTCGAAAATACTTTTAAATAAATTGACGATTCAAAGGATAATGCGTTTGATCAATCAATTGTGGATTTGAAATTGAATCCAGTAGCGCTTTTTTCCCCTGGCCCATCTTAATTATTATTGGATATACATCCAATGAATCATCAATGGGTTTTAATCCTTATCTCTGGAAGAAAAACAAGGGGTCCACAAATTGTGTGTTGGAGATAAGCATCTAACATAACCTTACATTTCATATTCGTTAGAATCGGGATCTAAAGACATAACATATCACATGTTTCACCCTTATCTGAATCAGGATATGACATAACCTTGATAGTTTTAGGAGAGTTTTCTGTAGATGGTCAATTACATTGATCATTATAGATCAGCTTAACACTTTTAGACAACATTTTAAATCAGTTTGGCATCAATATATTTGACTGTTTTCTCTTGAGATCATGCCCAAGATCAACATAACCTTACAAATTGCGAAACGGAGTTTTTTCATAAACGGTTATCTGTTTCAGGAAAAAGGGAGTATCTGGCTTTGTAGAATTTGTAGACGCAAAGATTGGCACTGTTATTCCACGTTAAAAATGATTACTTGTCGATGAATCTCGGTTACCAAATTTCAGCTTACTTCCTCGCACTTATGTTATTCGGTACAGCTTCTACGTCCTGAAGCTTCCTGCGGCTAGAAAATATACAAAATTCGCAGAACCTCACCATCGTTAGGGCTGTCGATGCCGATCACGTCAGTCTCTGCCGGCATGACACAAGACGACCTTCAATAACGCCCAGGTCACACGTTTAGCCAACAGAGAAATCGGCTCCTCAACGTTCGACGGAAATTCTCGGAGCCGGAAAATAAATAAACACTGACTGCCAAATAACGAACATAACCTAACTCAGGTGGAAGTGAATGGAATTTACGGGACTCGAACAGTGAAACGACTTTTACGCGCACATGGGAATGAAAACTAACTGGGGTTCTTTTTTTCCGTACGTTTACAAATAAAACAAAATGGATTTTAGATTTTCAAGATGAAAAGAAGTGACAACATCATCCGGTGCACAACGAGCCACTTTCGCGTAAACGTGTGACTACGGTCTTATGGCCTCTACACACTGCGAGCGACGAGCGACGAGCGATAAGCGATATCCAATGAGAGCTCGAGTATGACGGAAATGCTCTATGAGAGTGAGGTTGCCATTGGATATCGCTCATCACTCGTCGCATGTCGCTCGTAGTGTGCAGAGGCCATTACATTAGAGGTCGGGAAAATCGATGAAACTCGGGTGGTTGGGGCAGCGCAGCCAGATGGCGTGTAAAAGTTAATACCTCTGTAATCTCATAGAGGCTAGAGAGGGGGCAACTTTTACACGCGCTCTGGCTACACTGGGTGGGGGTGGTTCCACTGTTCAAACAGGAATCATGGTGTCGCTAGTATCGAGGAGTCAGTGTTGACAACGAACTAATAACCTGGATATAGTCATACCAACTTAAAGTTAGCCCCACCACTTTGATTAATCAGCTTTTTTTTTACTAATCGTTCGGTAGCGTTTGGTAGCGAATTCAGATCGTTTGGTGGTTTACCCTTTTTTTTTCAATCGAGTTTTAAATATTGGCTCATAAGTCCACCCGCCTACTTCAACGAATCGGACTTTTTTTTTAGGAATCGTAGAGAGGCCGTTTGGCCAGGCCGTCCTTTGGCCCTTTGTGATATTAAACTTGTAGCTAAAAGATCAATTGTTCTGATTAGATTCATTAACCTTGATTTCAGGACATAAGAAAACAGATAATACGCAAAAACCCTCCAAACTATGTCAAAGTAGCCCCGGTTTACAGTAAGCGTTCGGATAATGTCGTGACCGACACCTTAGTAAGACGCCTTGGTGCGAGAGAGCGCGCGCTATAACCCCATCGTCAATGTATTCGTGCACACATATGTACAACAGCGCGATGTCGGATGGGGTAGCAACTAAACTAACCCCACAAAAACTCTGCCAAGCGCGCCCATAAGCGCCGTTGTTCCATGTAAATCTATGTTCTCTGGTTCGCATATCGTAGTAGCACCTCGCACCGACCTGTGGTTGTTGTGTCAGAAGAATGCGCGACTTTTTTCCCGCCGAATACAAACATTTAATTTCATTTAACATTTTCCTATTTAATAATTCAACTATAAAAACTTTTTAATATATTACATACTATTTACATTGTACAAGCTACAAAGATATATCGTTGTCTACTTTCGAAGTAGACTCAACTTTTATTTTTTCATTTTCTTCTACATTTTTAACCTCACTTTTGATGTGGTGGAGATGAAGTTCGGACTCTGTGCTAATCATTTCGTTTACTGAATACGAAGATATAATCCGACAAGTCGGTAACCAAAGGTCGAGATTTTCCATTGAGTGATTTGTATCGTGTAAAATGTCTTTAATACAATTCGAGAGTTCAAGAACCAAAGAAGCCGAGAGGCGAGCTGTCAGGGAATCTCGCGCAAAAATTTTGGCAGATGTAAGTGCTGACTACAATCGCAGAATTCAAACGCAGATTCAATATAATTTCGATAGCAATAGTATTTTATTACACTTTCGCTGTATTGCTATTGTTACTTCAGGCCGAAGCAGCTTATAAAAGGAAAGAAGCGCAGGCCCAGAGAGCAAAGGAACGAGGCGATGATCAATGGATGTTGCCTTCGGTGGAGGCTAAACTAGCATCAACTTCATCATCAAAGAAGAAAAAAAAGAAGGAGAAGGCCAAAAAGGCCAAGAAGAAGAAAAAGCAGAAAGCATCGAGTTCTGACAGTGTAAAGTGCATTCATTATTTTTTGTATGCTGATAAAAACAGAGAGTTTAATGAACATTCAAATTGGATTTCTATTTTCAGAAACGCTATCTCAAACAATTCGGAATTTCTAAATTTCTATTATCAACAATGAAAAATTTGTGAAAGTATGTTTTGTTTGACTAGAATCAGGAAAATTAAAATCTATTCAAATGTTTTATAATTTAGGAACGAGAGTTCATACAATTACCAGTAAATGTCCACAGGATTCTTCTAGAGAAGACGCTACAGAATGGGTTGAGAAAGATGCGGAGATGCCAGAGTCATTGGTAAAACTAGAAAATGTTGAATCAAAAAAACCATTGGAACGTGACGAGTGGATGAATCTTCCTGGTTCATTCTTGTGTTCATCTCGTGAAGAGAAACAGAAGAACAGAAATGAAGATAAGAAAGACACTTGTATATTGGATAAACCAGGGCAGAGCGCCAGAGAATTGAATCCCTATTGGAAAGACGGAGGAACAGGATTGCCTGAAATGAAACAGAATGCACAAGAGAGCAAAGGAAATCTACTGGATCCTAGGTGGCTTAAGAAAAGTCTTAAACGAGCACAAGAGCAAGCTGAAGAGGAAGGGAGAAGTATCGATGAAATTGCTGCTGAGAGATGGGGTGTGAGTACATTCAATACCAAAAATTCCTCATTCAATTCTGTTTAAATCTACATTGTATCTTTGCTGTTATCTTTGCATGTTGTTATGATTTGAAAGGAAACTTGATTGTATTAAATCATATTAATTTAATTGTAGTCGCTGGATGCGATACAATCGATGATCGCGGATGCAGAAGAGAATTCAAGACGGGTTTATGGTCGTGCCAGACATACGGAATTCCCGTCCGGGGGAAAAAGGAATTTCGACAGGGATGAGTCGAGAGAGCGTCCGCAAGAGAAACGTCGGACGGAAGTTCGTGATTATGAGGAGAGATCAAGAGATCGCGGTAAAGTAAGATCGCGACATGGCGAACGAGGCAGAAGACAGTTGTCGAATCAAGGAATCGACGAACCGTTTTCCGATGAACGAAATAAAAGGGGATTTATGAAACCGGCCGAGCACGAGCATTCCTCCACATCGAGCTCACGTAAATCATCGTCAAGCGTAAAAAGATGGCAAAAACTGGATGTGAAAGATAAACCTGCCGAACCGCATCATAAATCAACACTGGTGTCTTGCGAACGACAAAAGCTTCGCGAGTCTCTGGAAAAATCGTCGAGCGATGAAAGTGATTCGGAAAATACTGATCAAAAAATCGTAAAAACGGATGATAGGCAACCCAAAGAAGACAACAACGTTATAACGGAAGCTGAGATGAATCAACTAGGAGCGAAAATTGTGAAAGCGGAAATACTGGGCGATATGGTAATGATCGGTTACAAAATATTTTTTGGTTTTTAAAATTGGATACATCCGCATTCAGAAAAAAAAGATATATTTGATGAAGTTTTAGCGGATTATTTTACCCTATATTATCATCGTTAAACCTAGAGACATTAGAAATATACGACAAACATTTTTTAAATATTAATTTACAAAGAAATTACGTACGCTTTTATTCGTATTCTTTTTTAAATGGATTCAAAACTAAAGGAAGTGGGTGAGTAAAACAATCCTATATAACTTCATAAAAACATTTAATTTTTCCCAAATGACGATGTATTCCTGGTTAGTGAAATTCAATGTCGCGTCATTCCCCAAAATGTTTGGCAATTCTCTGGTAATTCTATTTACAACATAACAGTCGGTTTTTTAATGGATTGGTTTTTCCCAACGATTTGTTTTTCATTCAAGGATTTGGCAGCTAAACTAAAATCCAAATTGGAAATGGCGAGGGAGACGCGCAAGAACAAACCTGCGATGTCCCAGGCAGCAGAACCTGCGCAAGAGGAAAACATCGTTTTGACAAAAATGAATTCTAAAGGTATGGCGCGACCTTTGGAACCGAGAAGCCTCTACGAGGAACCGACTGGTGGTCGAAGGAGAGCCAAAAAAGTCGATACTCATGAGTCCGGAAAGCGAGTCCGTTATTTCGCAGACGACGATAAATTCACTCTGCAGGAAATGGTACCGCGTTTTTTGTTTTTGTTGATATTATTAATATTTGAATGGTGTGTACCAATGCCCGAGTTATGAAAATGCGAATAACATAAATTTCAGTTCCAACGGGAAAGAGGTCAGACTTCTGTCGAGGACGACGCTGCTTTCGTGAAAATGGCATCGAAGGTAAATGCAACGTATGCAGTTCAAGGAAATCCGCGAGTTTTGAGTTTACGATGTATCCTGATTTACGCAAAATATTTTAGAGTATGGATATGGACGAGCTGTTCGAGCAGCGCATAACGCGAGAGGAATCCGATGCAAAAAAAGACGCCAGAGATCGCGCAAGAGCGATCAAGGATCACAAGAAACTTGAAAAGAGTTTGGACCATTGTCGCTGGTGTTTCGATTCCAAGGACATGCTGAAACATCTTATTGTTGCTATGGGATCGAAAATATACGTGAGTCTTCCGGCTCACGTATCTATGACCGTTGGACATTGCATATTAGCGCCGATTCATCACGTGTGCTGTCAAACGCAGTTGGATGAAGATGTGTGGGAAGAACTACAGGTATGAGAATGCTGTCCGACCATTTTACCAGTCAGCAAGTTAAACGGTTCCTTTACCAATAATACATTTTCAAAAAGGATTTTGGAGCTTTGTCCAATTTTATAACGATTAAACTTTACGGACTAAACTGAATTAAGCTTTAAGGATTATCGTCACGTAGAGTCTTAACATCTCATTCGTAAAGGGCGTGATAAAGGAGGCATAAATAATACATAAGAAATTTAAAAACGCGGCTCGTTTTTTGGGTAATGCGACTGAGGATTTCTTTTAGAAGGAAAACGTAATTTTAATTGAATTTTGAATTTAACTCGTGGAGCTTCCGAGTGGGCTGTAACCCAAACGTCGTTCGTTCGAAAATTAAATACCTTTAGGGAAAAAGATCGAATAGAATGAAAGACATTCGAGTGCAGGAAAATATATATTTGGAAAACTTTGTTTCTGGCGCAATTTTCAGTCGAATAATAGTCAAAAGTATATTCCACCGTTCTTCCCATAGCTCAGCCTTCAGGACATAACATTTCCATATATGCAAACGCTGTGTTTATTTTGACAAATATGATCATTTCTTTGTTTGACTAGAACTTCAAAAAAGCATTGACGAAAATGTTCATGGACAGAAAAGAATTTCCCGTGTTTTTCGAGACATCAGTTAGACAGCACAGATTTCCTCATATGCAGTTGGAATGCATATCGCTACCGGATGAAGTCGGGAGTATGGCGCCAATTTACTTCAAGGTAAAAAAATAATAAATCGTTCAATTTATGCTCGAATGATGCCAAATTAAAATAATTACAATACTTTGGTTACCTGAGTAGAAAGCGCTCCTGGAATGCGAGACGGAGTGGTCTACTAACAAGAAGGTGGTGGATCTAAGCAATAAGGACGTACGTCAAGCTATACCAAAAGGCCTACCGTATTTCGCGGTCAATTTCGGCAACCACGGAGGTTTTGCCCACGTGATAGAGGACGAAAGTTTGTTCCCAAAAAACTTTGCTCAAGAAATCATTGGAGGTATATTGGATCTCGATCACAGCCTTTGGCGGAAGCCGAGACGCGAGAATTTCGATCAGCAAAGAAAAAAAGTTCTCGAGTTTGCAGCTGCGTGGAAAAAGTACGATTTCACAACGACCTTGTAATTCGTATTAAAAATTCAATATGAACACTGCGACATGTTGTACAGTGTAAAAAGGTCTGTACAGACTACAAAAGGATTCTTCATATTTTGTGCCTGCGTCTTTTACTGAATAAGGTAAAACAATCGCTGAATGAATAGGTAAATATCCGTTTCTCTATTTTTTTTCGTAGTGATTGATTATACCGAAACAATGAACTCGAACTCTATTTAAACAATAAACGCGACGCAGGACGCTCTTGTTTAATCGAGAAGTGAACAGTTCCAAAGCAGAGCATATATAATAACAGAATTTTGTATTGTATATTTTTTGTAAAAAGTGCCGTAAAGGCTAATCAAAAGTAGAATGCACATCTGTACAAGAGTAACTTCTGAAAGCTTACTTACGATGGGTGTCAAGAAGTTACTCTTAAATCGACAAATGATCCACGTTCGTATCATTATGACATTATTGTCCGTAAATAATATTGAGATAATAGAGAAACACATATACAATGATATTTACAGTGCACTATCTTTCGACGTTCGAATGTTTCACCGAATAGCTATGATGATTGTACTGATATATATGGAATAAATAATACTGAAATAATTCAGTCGAAAACTAAAATGTAGGTATGTACAATGAATTACGACGGGCTCCAGGCAACTATCATTAAACGTTTCAATCGTTAAAAAATTTATTTCTTTCGATTCCTCAGACGCCGGATTGAAGGTGATGGAGATGGTGTTGGTGGAACGGTCTGGAATGAAAATAAAGCGCATTACAATGTTTTTTTAACTAACGGATAAGTTATGTCTTGTGACTTAGTCATACAGGAAAATAGCAGAAACTCACTTCGCAGACTTCAATATCACCGCAGGAGTCGTCGTCGGTTGTGTATAATTTTTTCTTGCGCGTACTCCTCTTCGTTTCCGTCGATGGTGGCGCTAGCGCTGCTCGACGTCTCGGTTTTCTGAAATCGAAAAATAAAGACATGTTTATTTACAAATCTTAATCAAGACTTTAAGTGCTGTCAACGTGTTTCCGTTAGTTGAGGATAATCACAATTAGACGCAGTTATGTGATGCTGTTAGGTATAGGACTTACTTAGTTTCGCAATCGGACAGATTCACCAGTTGAATCGGATCTTTTTTACTTTCATCTTCGCTTTTATTTTCTTTACCGCGCGGAGTCATCGGCAACCGATGAAGCATTTCCTGAAGCCGCGTTACCTGAAAACAGGAACAGAATAAATTTGGTTAATTGGATTGAAAACTGCGATTGCGCTTGCACTTTTCAGGAGTGGTCACTATCACGAAGTTTTCTCCGCTCTGCCCGTTCGTCTTTGACAAAACTATCAACGGACCAAAAACCTTACCACTGATTGCGCATTTTCCAAATACGAGTATTTTACAAAATATGGAATTAAACAAGATAATACAAAAGTATTACATACCTCCTTTCGGCCACGCTCACAATCATCTTGAAGCGTCTTGACCAAAGTCTCATACTGTTGAATCATTTTATCCCGATTTGACGTGAACGATTGCATTTCGAGTTCTTTTTCGGACAGTACCGCCTTCAATTGGTCCTTCTCAGCTCTCAGGCGTTCCACATCGATTTTTTCAGATAGTGACTTTTGTTGAACAGCCTCAAAGTCCTTCGCATTCTTTTCCATAGCGACGATACGGGCTTCAAGTAATTTGATTTCATCGTTTGAGCTTACTTTCAAACGCTTATAAAGATCGTCTGTATACGCTAGAGCCTCCTTTGTTTCGAGCAATTCTTTCAAAGTTTTTTTCATTTCTTCGTGAATCTTTTTGTCTTGGAGATCTGCGGCAAGATAAGCTTTGTACGCTGCAATGATAAAATGTATGCTTTTCAAAATTTCAATCGAAGTATACACACACTACGTGACAATATATTGAAACAGACAGTCAGAAGATGATAACTATGAAACTGAATGAACATGAAGAAGATAAGCTTACATTTTTGTAACATTTGGATTTCCTTATCCTTCTCTTCATCTCGTTTGGCCGCTTCCTGAAGACGGCATTTTAGTTTCTCCATTTCTTTTGAACGTTCGTTGATTCTCTCCTCCAATTGCTTGTTTTCCACTTCAAACCGTTCAACACATTTATTCAATTCCGCGATCTGTTTTTCCTGCTCTCTGGCTCTGGCAGCAAAAGTTTCTTCGAGTTTTATGATTTTGTCAGTTTGCATCTTTATGGACTATAATTTTTAAGAAATACATTGTTAGCAATTTATTATATACAAGAACGTAGTTATATTTTTATTTTATACACTGATTTATTTTTCAAGTGTGAGCTTCTTACCGACTGCTTTTCATTACAAATGGCTTCGAGGGCGGAGCATTTGCATTCAAGTTCAACGAGTAATTTTTCATTGCCAATGAATTCCTCATTTTCGACAGGCACGGTTTGAACTGATTTGTTTGCTTCGGGAGGTGCTGCAAAACTTGTTTGTATGGATTTATCCGAATCGATAACCACATCGGTCTGAACACCACCATGGACTATCGTGATGTTGCTCGTTTGACTCTCACAGTCTTTCTTTGCCAAGACATCCTGCTCGTGTGTCTTTCCCGCGCCAGTGTCATCCTGAATGCCTGTTTGGCACGCGAGGTCTTGCACGATATTAGAGCCTTTTAATTTCTTTGTAGCTTCATTAAATTGCTCTCTCGCCGTTTTCGAAGCTGCCTTTAACATATGAATTTCAACATGGCTGTGCGACAACATTGTCTCCAACGATTTGTTTATGTTTTCGGTCTCATCCAGTTTTTGTCGGATTCCTACGAATTCCTCGTCAGGAATCTCGCTCAAACTTTCATCCAAATGTATTTCTTCAACTTGGACAAATACCTCACTGTCGCGGTCGTCGCCATTGTACGACGATGGTATTTTCAAAATTTCTTCGCCGTCAGTCTTAATAAAAATGTTGTCAGGTAATCCAGTTGTGGTATATCTCTTGGATACGCTCGAGTTAGACAAAGTTTCTTCTTTTATCTTTATTTTAACATTGTCCGAATGGGAAACCTCACTTTCCCTCGGAGGCGCTGATTGTTCCAGAGTGTCAACTTTCTCTGTCAATTGCCGGATCCTTTCTTCTAAATGTGCTTGGACTTCTAGATGTTTTTCCTCAGTTTTCTGGCTCTTGCTCAAATTCTCCTCTAAGCTACGAACCTTTTCCTCTAGCATATCCGTTGTTTTGGTTCTTTCCTCCAAGCAAGCATTTGTATTGTCCAATAAAGACTTGAGATCACGGATACATTCCTCGGCTTCGGCCAGAGATTCTTCGCGATCTTTCAGACGTTCTTCCATGCGTTCTGCATGGGACGATATGCTGATGTATTCTTCCTTAGCGTCGTTCAAGAACTCTTTCAGTTTCTGAAATTAAGAAAATAAAGATGAAACAATGTCATTGCGATCGAGTATAATTCTAAATAATTACCTTAATGCGTTCTTGTTTTTCGCTTAGTTGTTTTAGCAGTTCTTCAACATAGGTAGCACTGGCATCGTCATCTTGACATAGATCGCTTTGAGCAGTGGACAGCAGCTCCTTAAGACTCTTAAGCTCATCATTCGCCAGTCCCAGTTCAAAAGCAAGTTTAGCCTTCTCCGTTGACAAAGTCTCGTTTTTTTCACGATAGTTTCTTAGCGATTTTTTCAATGAATGAACTTTTGTCTGCAATCGGGAATTTTCAACCTCAAGTTCACCGATATTCCTGCTGTCGTCGTCGCTTTCAATATCACCGGTATGTTTACGTTTGCGGGAGGTCAAGTTATCGATTTTATCCTTGTAGAAGGCCTCGACCATATTTATTCTCCATTCAAAATGATCTTCGCTCTGCGCCTCGACATCCTTTATACGATCTTTCCAGTCAGCTTCCAGTTTCTTCATCATGTCAGTGTAGGTTTCAGTAAGTTCTTGGCGAATCTGGATCTCTTTGCTGAGCATTGACGCCTTTAAAGTACCGATTTCGTTTTTAAGCATTCCGTTCTCCTCTAGAAGATCTTCATAATCATCAGGACTTATGGATTCAGTTTTTGTCTCGGATGCTTCCGAAATTCCGTGGGTATCACACAACTCTGAGGGATCCCAATCAGTATGTGATGTACCGCTATGTGCAACCATCTGAGAGAATCGTGAGTTCGATACTTTTCTGTGTATCTTTCTTGGCTCGACGACAATTTTCTTTGCGATGGCCGAAAAGTTCAGAACATTCTGTGTCTCGACGTAGAAACTTGGCAAAGGATTGATATTTACAATTAAAGCTATTTGTTCTTTGCCCAAGAGTGCTTGTTGAAATAGTCGAGTCAATTTGGACTCTCGGAACGGACCAACGTGTTCCTGCCGCTTATTCATCGATTGTCCCTCGTAGATAGATTTCAGGCAACGACCGAGAACGAGAAGGCTCGTGTTTATGTTTTGTGCTTCCTTCAGTCTGTCACCGACGTTTAAGGTTTTCTTCAAACGTTCCGACCCAGCGAGATCACAGAACGTGAACGTACTGATCTCCACGGATTCGGGCATATTTTCGGCGTAATATTTAAGCAACTGAATGGTAAAAATGCAATGGGATCGTGAACTGCGCGCGTTGAGAGCCGTAGCGGCAACATTGAGATTGTATTGCCCGGCCATGAAGACCTGATAGGCCTCAGATCCTGAATTCACGCAAATCGTTTTCAATCCTTTGATAAACGCTCTATCCTGACCATCAGCAGCGAGTTTCAAAAGCGCACGGCGTTTTCCACACTCATTGGATAACAAATCATATATACTCTCGTTGTAAATTTCAGCGAATGAAACCCAAATGCTGTAATTTGCATCGCAAGCATGACTCGGTCGTAAAGGTGACTCTTTTTGTAGTATATGTTGCATCTGACTGTAGGCGTCTATGTAGTGATGCTTATCGACCGAAGCGAATGTCAGAAGTTTGTTCTTGGCTTCGATCTCTTGAGCTCGCTCAATGGCGTTCAGATACACCACGTCACTGCTGTGAAGCGGTTTGTACCAAGGTATAGGCCTCGGATTTATATTTGCAAATACAAATTCGAGACCTCGAGGAATTATACCCGGTGACATCGCTGTACCTTGAAGGGTGTGCGACTTTCCAGAACCTGTTGTACCTATAATAAAGAAATTAAGTGTTTAACGAAATAATTTTTTCGATTATGGATGGCAAAGCTTTTTCTCGTATTATATATGTAAAGTTTTTAAGGGCTAGGGTCGGAAACCCTAACTTCGATTGACCAGAAAGCTCAAAATTCCGAATTTCAAGCCTTCTTGTTAATCCCAGTCCGGGCTTCCTACCCCAACCCAGTTTTAGTGTTTTAACTGTGTATTTGAAATAATAAAGTTTCTAAATATATTTCCGCTTCCCTTTTTACAGTAAAGTTCTACAGTTGATTCTCCCTACACTTTTTTAAGAATACAGCGCGGAATTGAAAACAATAAGAAACCGCTCATTATTGAGATGCGCAATATTGTATCGATTCTTCTAAAGTTTATTCAAGGAGACAGTTATTCGGATATACATTTTGAAAATGCTTTACCTCCATTCCTGTCCATTAATGTGTTGAACGTACAATACACATCACTGTTCTCTAACAAAGGCCATCATATTGATGTGACAAAAGGAAGTATCTTACCATAAGTCATCACTGTACAGTTATTTCCATCCAAGAAATTCACC
Organism: Ophioninae sp. B BG-2022a; assembly: GCA_030522765.1. NCBI lineage: Eukaryota > Metazoa > Arthropoda > Insecta > Hymenoptera > Ichneumonidae > Ophioninae sp. B BG-2022a. Next base: position 75,115 of record JAPYZJ010000028.1, read on the forward strand.
ATTCTTGGCTGTACAATTTCTTCAAAGAGTTTCAGTTGTGTAGTTTCAGGTCCGAAAGTTTTAGTAAACGTGAACTTTCTACACACGGAATCGGCAGTCTTTGATCCCTTGATGGTACTTATCGTAGCATCCAGTGGAGGTGATTTAGTCAGAAGGGTGGTAGAATTTAGTATCTGATACGCATCGATCTCTTCGTTCCTCAACTTCATTTTTCGTGGAAAGGGCTTCACACGAAGAAACACTTGTACCGTTTGAATTGCAGAAAAGTTTGGAATGGTCAAATTCTTCTCGGTACAGTCCTCTTCTGCATCTTCGCTTAGCGTATTCAGTTTCTTCTTCCCAGACGGGATATATTGTTGGCCAAAAGCGAGGATGCTTGGATCTCGTCCATAACGATAGGATGTATCATCTTCGCTGACCCTCGCAGCCGACGGTCTTATAGGATCTAAAGTACCGTCCATCTCGCTGCTTAGGTAAGTTAAAAATTTGATTGAAACATTAGCAACATCGATAATACTGCAAATAAGATGAAAATGAAGATCGCCACAAATTTCATATGTACAGGAAACGTCTTTAAAATTGCACCGACTATTGTTATCATGCCATCGAATCTAACCGTGTTGCAGAAAAAAAAATTCGACGCACAAATTCTTGTTTGCAAAAAAAGGGGACGCCGATTGTAACCTGTAACTCTTGTAGTTCTTTGTACCTGCTCTCGTTCTTCATCCAGCGCACCGAGACGCGGTTCGTCTATTCTTCAGTTCGGCACCAAATTTCGTGCCGGATTTCTAGCGAGCTGAGCACACTCAAACACTTGATATTTACGGATAATGCGAATCTGTTTGCAAAGCCGGTTGACGGTTTGAAGGAACCGTTGTGAAATTTCATAATTGTAGCGTACCGGAACTTCAACACCACTCAAACGCGCTTCCCACTTCTTGATTCGATCCCCTCCCACAACTTCCGACCAGAACAACCAATCGGGTGACGCGTAAATATTGTTAATCCGCTTTTACGCGCGTGAATCGGCGGTTCTTCGCGAAAAATCCAGATGTCACTACCGCATTTGGGAACGCGGCGTGCTCTGTTGATTATAACCATGGAGTAAAGGAGTGGACACAGAATAGGAGAATACGTAGTACCAGCGTACTGGAAATCCGTTGTTCCAATAGTTTCGTATTCTGCCACAAGCGTTGCGAAGGTAGGAAACTTCGGCCAATAGGAATATGTGTTATGTGTGTACATATATTAATATTTAAAAAAACAGTGCAATACACATACATAATTAATATATCATAATTAATTATACCATATAACTGCAAATAGGCGCCTTATCATTTTCTCGCGACGAAAACGTTCCATGATTAGAGTCTCCATGTCCAGTACGCTGGTACTACGTATTTTCCCATCCTGTGTCCACTTCTTTAGTCTCCATGATCTATGCTTTCAAGTTTGACACATAACCTCCATCAAACGTGTACGTCGCGTAGCGGGTATCAATTATGAGCGAGTTGCTCGATTTACAGAGTATAGAAAACGATGGTAAACATTATTACAGATTGTCGCAAAAGCGCTGATCGATGTTGTCACAGAATCGGCGGTCAATTGACACGAATCACTCAAAAATTCAACTGTTGACAGATTTTTTCAAACACTTCCTCGATGCCGAGAACAAGCAAACGGACGTCACGCAACTCTTGTCCGTGGCTCAACAGCTCAATAAACTAGGCCAGGGTAAGTACGTCGGTTCTCGACAATAAGGAGATAATAGAAATATTTCTGATCACAGAGCTATCTGTGACCTGAATGCGCACGATTTACAGATTTTAGAATATATGGGATTCCAATGAGAATATTGCTTTTAAATTGAAAATGAATCTGGTCCACTTTATTTCACTGCCACGACATTTTTAAATTATATAGTTCGGTTACTTGTCCCTAGAATTGTATCTCCTGTACCTCATTGACTGTTCCAGCCATAAATGCCATTAAAAGTAAACTTATTTCTCAGCTCTTGTGGTATTAGACGCCGAACTGCACAAACAAGTACTAGAAAATCACGAAGATTTGCTGTCGCAAGTAACATGGGTTGAGAAAATCGAGGGAGTGCTCGCTGTGATGAGAACTCACGTCCAAAGTTTGTTGTCCGCCGTGGAGAGGTTGAGGAAAAAAATCGTTGAGCCTTTCGGTAGAATCGAGACACAGACCATTGTTCTCTCCAGACTCCATGATACGTCAGATTTGCTGAGACGGGTGGCCAGAGTGCAGCACCTTTTGCATTCCCAGCATCTGCATTTTCAGATAGCAAATACATCGCAAGGCTCAGATATTGTTAAAGCTGCCAAAAATCTGCACGAACTTGGTAATATAGCGATTGAATAAAATATCTGAGAAAGGTGAGCCTCCGTAACAGATATTCGTTCCACACAGAGCAGCTTATGGCAGACACGGATTTAAGTGGGCTCGATGTTGTTGCCGATGATCAACAGACTGTCAAAATGCATAGAAGTAATGTGCACAGATTGGCCAGCCATACTCTCAATCGTGGTTTGGAATCAACCAATAGGTCACAGGTAAACTGTTCACGATGCTGCATTATTTCTTCAGTACTTCAAACAGAATTAGCAATTTTGCATTTCTTTATTTTCTTTGACAGGTGAGTGTGGCTGTGCAGGTTTTCAAGAACCTTGGAATGCTAGCGAAAGCGATCGAAATGACGGAAGAAGCGGCACTTGCAGAAATCGAGAAAGTGGCTAAAGAAGCTTTGGATGTGTCGCTACCTACGAGTCAGGATCTTGCAAAAAGAGGGAGTGGACCAGGACGTGCAGCCATACCATCTCCCGGCTCCTCGGGTAACGTGAGAACGCGTTTATGGGAAAACCTAGATCGTCTATTCCAGGACACCGTTTATACACATTGTGTTCAGATCGAGTTGCTACAGAGTACCCTCCTTGAACACCACACCAAAGGCTTTGATAACATGTCTGAAGATTTTTGGAACAAAATCCTGACGCTCCTGTCGAAAGTTTTTCTGGAAAGAGCTCAAGGTAACTCGCGTCGACTGCAAAATGAAAAATCGATAAAGAGTGCTTTATTTTCATTTCTAACATAACTTGGGTGACCACTCCCATCAGCCATAATGGGTTGATGGTTAGAAAACATGATGATGCTTGAGCAGCATCATTACTTTTACGATGAAATTTCCTTTCAGCATCGACGTTCGTAAAACAAGCTCTCGAGGGCGAATATCCAAAATTTCTCCGTGTGTTCTTGGATCTGCGAAAGCGATTGAAGGAACGATCGCAGGCTGCTAGCACTTTCGCAGTTGGGTGAGTAAAAATTCCTCTCTATTATAACATATTTGTATTTCTATTTTTCCTTTTCCTACTGTTATTTGATAATCGATTCAATCAATTATACTCAGGCGTAGCATTCTACAACCTTTCGAGAATGCCTATTTATCACGTTCGGTCTCTCGTCTCTTGGATCCAGTGCATACAATGTTCTCCGGCGACTCGGTGCCCAGCCAGGACGATATCGACAGCTTGATTCGCACAGTTACCAGGTGATTTTTTGCATTCTCCTTTTCGGCCGCACTGATCAATCCACGGGCGAACTCTTAACAAATGAATTCTGAAAGTTCATTGGATTAAATTAGTAAAGGTATCATTTTCCATACGACTTAAATTGCTTGCGAAGAAATGGAAAAAAACAATTTGGCGATCAAGTAATGCGCGTACTGCCAAGTCAACAAAGATCAGAAAAGAGAAAGAAAGGTGCACATCGAATATTTCACCGTGTGTTTTTGAGAAATAATTTTTGTATGAAAGCGAGTATGAATATTTCACTTGAGTTTTGTTTTTCATTATTAAAACGTACAATTAATCGATAGTTATTGTATTCCAGTGAATTAAGCGTATCCCTCGTTGACGAAGGTCTATCAACGGTGGTAGCTCGAAACGTTGGGAAAGCTATAAGGCTGTTTTGCTTGAAGTCCGAGCAAAGTTTGATCAGCGGTGGTGAAGCGAGCCAGGTGATAGACTCCCCAACACCGGGACAGCAAACGAACGTAACATTGGCGAATCTTTTGCACTATCTGGCGAGCCAAACGAGCCGAGTAGTTGCTAATCTTGCAGGCAGTTTACCGAGTGAAGGAGCTTCGGTTATAGCCTCTGCTCTCGACGTTATCGATGATTTGACGAAAAGTATCCTCGCGCCGCTCTTGTCTTCGATCAGCGATGCTATAGAGAGCATTATCCTTACGATGCACGACGATCTGGAATTTCGCGAGTACGACATCACCATCGTAATTTCAAAAGTACTCAAAAAGGAATTTGCTTATTCGTCCTCGTTTGTTTTTCAGCCCAACGAGCCCGCTTGGTCGTGAAATCGGATGTTCACTTTACATGCGAGAATTGCAAGGTTTTATACTACGATCGGTAACGACGTTTCTCGTGCCATACAAAAATCAGACTGTGGTCGCCGAGTGGTTAGTCTCGAATTATACGCAATTCCCTGCTGTACATGGATCCAAAGTCTAAATTACAAAAACATAAATTTCGGAATTCTAACTCTGACACTTCCGTATGTTTATGCGTTATCCTCTAGAGTTAAACCTTCTTCCATCAATCCCCACCTGTTACTTTAGACTTTGACGTGGACGCACGAATGTTGATTGATCATTTGATTGAAATGGCAATTGTCTTTTTCAGCTGTAAAACCGTAGCCTCGAGGTGTATTGAGCTTTTCGTTCGCCACGCTTGTCTCGTAAGGCCACTAACCGATTACGGGAGAGCAAAGCTTATCGCCGATTTCACACAGATGGAAGTCGCGGTGACACCGCTTTGCCGAGGAGGACAACTGGGATTTTTGGAACAACAACAGTACAGAACTCTGCGAGCTCTGAAAGTTCTTTTGCCACTCAGCCCAGAAGCAATGGTCGAAAAGCTGATGGAAGTTGGGGGCGAGGGTGCAGTGCCCGCATCCCTCGTTCTGCTGCACCTTTTTTCCGGCGCGCCGGCTGAATTGCAGTCACCACATCAGGTTCGGTGTCTATTCTTATCTTCCATCACCTTTATATTGTCATTTCCCGCAAATCGCAGTTATTCGTACAATTACTATCGCAATAAGTGATTTTGTAAGTGTTCATCAGTTTCAAAACGCAAACATTTGTCAATGTGTAGCCGTGTAGGAAATCCGTGGGTATTTCCTATCTCAACCGGTCATACCGACAGAGCTGGGGTATCATCCTCTCTTAATTCTGGACAGGTTTTTGAAAAAATGGAGTGTAAAGAGAATTTTTTTTTCCAGAGCGCGGGTTGGTCCATCAGTCGTTTGTCCCAGTGGATGGATACACACACGAGTGAGAGGGAGCGCTTAGCATTGAGTAGTGGGCCTCTGCAACGTTACCAATCTACCATAAGACAGCGAAATCTTCCTACGTTTCATCATCTTTTTCCTCTTATGACGAGACTCGCGAGTCTTGGTGAACGTACAAATTAGGACGCAGGTGAAAGCGAAAACACGTTTTCGGAAAGCGCCTTGTAACATAATATATCGTATATGTATTATATATTAAGTTGCTCCTGTATCGTAACAATATTACTCGTATGGTAACGCCTTAATTGTTAAATTGGCACATGTAGAAAAATATCGAAGAAAAAAACAGCCTGAGACTTCTTTTTATCACGATCGTGGGAAAAATTATAAATTAAGGGAACTGCTCTAGGGGTGCCAGTCATCGATGATCAGTTGCTCCATAGTCTTTGTACGAATGATGTTTTTGATAAATACATTCCCGTCATCAGCATGACGCTAACTATGATCGTCCAATTGTGCTTTCGCTCCTTGGGACCGATCCAACTGGCCGGCACAACATCACGATTATCCTTTTCGATCGTCTTCGCCATTGTCAAGATTTGACGAAGATCCTTCTTCAGTAGCACCAACGTTTGTTCCGTTTTCTTCAATTCTTCATTGTATTTGGCTGTCTGAAGGTCCGTCAGTCCGCCGTTTTCTAACCTAGCGTTGCGAATCCCATTTTTCAAATATTGGAAACTCGAACCGATCACTCCGATCTGTCTTGCGGCGTTTCCTAGCAGAGCGACCCCGTCGTATAATCTGGAGATCATAAAAGGACCGATATAGACGAGGCTATATTCTTGAGCATTGAGGACGCTAGATGGACATTCCTATAGATGTCTGGATACTAACGCCCGCTCAAAACTCTTCGAAACTTTTGCGAGCGCTATTTCTTAAATCAGTTCAATTTGTATTAATTCTATATCAAGCAACGTTGGCCTAGCCATGAATAACAGCCTCAATGCCCGTACAGCCGTGTTAGCGAACATTAGACATTTTAGCAACACATTCATTACTTGCTAACATGTGACGAAGAGGAAAAGTTTTTAAAAGGCAATTTCATGACTGATGGAACATTAAATAACGTATAAAAGTCGTTCTTGCAATTAAACTTTTGTTACTCTCGATACTCACGTGTAAGGAAGGAATCTCTTGATGGAACCGATGCTCTGTATGGTCCAAGCTTTCGTGTGAAACTTGTGCAAATTGTCGAAAAATTGTTTTCTGTGCAGCGAAACGTCCATACCCAATTTGATAAGGTCGTCATCGGTAAGTTTCAGGAAAGTTTTCAAGCTTACGCCTTTGAAACACGATTTATAAGACTCGAGGCCCATGCCAAACAGAATCTCCGCGACGTCGGGATTGACCATTTCCCCGATATCGTCGGAAAACATATCGCTCCAGACTCGTCGATCTTTGACCACGCAGAAAGGATCAATGGCGTTATCTGCATCCGATTCTAGAAGAGCTACGACATTGCTGTACTCCTTGGTTTCGGCAATGTCTCTAGGAGTCAAATTTGAACGATCTGTTATCGTGGTTGTCGCATTATATTTCAATAAGAGCTTCACAATCTCGGGCTTGTTCGCTCCCGCTGCGTAGTGCAGGGCCTAAGAGAAGAAAAAACGAATAATCGGTTCCTGTCAATTCGATCGACATTGGTTGTTTCAACGAGCGTAGAAATGATCGGTTTACCGTTCTTCCATCACTGTCCGTGGCGTCAAGGTTCTTCACGAACTTTAAAAGCTCCTCCACAACCACAGCTTCTCTTGATTTGCAGGCGAATATCAGTGGTGTTTTCCTTTACAAAGAAGACGGACAAAATGATCATTCGATTTGAATTTTCAAGGATGCGAATAGGAAAAAGATAACGATTCCAGATAGCATTAGTAAATGAATATGGCTCTGTTCACATGAGCTTGTTGTGCGCGTTAGGATTAGCCTTGGCTTCTATGAGAATGGACAAGCATTTTAGACACTGTTCCTCACTGCCCTTTGTGGATTCGCACAAAACCATCAGCGGTGTATACCCATCTGTTAAACGAAGCAAAGGACAATCAAATCACCGATTTTTTTACCCGAATGCAAAGATCCACTTAAAAAATTGTCACCACGTTACATTGATCAGGAAATGTTAGATTTGGAAAAAGCATGGATAGCTGAATGATCAGAAGCATGCGGTAGTTGTTTTAATAGCTTCGTCAATGTATTAAGATACATGACTGCTCTATAACTGTGTTGTACAAACGTTACCTTTACTTTTGTTGGGATCAGCATTCATTTTTACGAGCAAATCAACTACTTCCGGCAATACGGATGATGCACCGTAAAGAAGCAGCGTCCATCCCGTATGGAGATAAGCATTAACATCGTGGCCAGCTATAATACACAGAATACATTCAACTTTAGATTGAACTCTTATTTGTTCACAGATGGCACGATACTTTTTCTTATGTGTCGAAACCTGTTGTTGTTGGAAAATAATTCAACATCAATGCCAATAGTTATACGTGCATAGATTAGAAATACCATAACAGCTTTACCTTCGATATAGTCACTGATCACTTGTAAGTTTCCGCTCATGCAAGCACTTAGGGTTCTGAACTGAAGTTCTTGTTTCTCCTGACAAGTCTGCTCACTCTGAAGCTGAGCAGGTTCATCGAAAGATGAACGACTGTCGTGCGTTGCGTCGTTCCAAACGGACCGCTGATTTTTCCATTGATTATTCTACTCGCATACACAACGGAAGAAGAAAGCAGAAGATTTCATAAGTGAAATCGAGAAAATTGTATTTTAAGAGGTTACGATTTGTTTGTTTATTTACATTGCTGTGAGAAACGGATATGTAAGCGTCCTCCTCTCCAGATTCATCATCCGACATTCCTGCCGGTCGGCAAGCCATAGTGAAGAACAATATTACGATACGTATGAAAATACAAAATACGTTTAGCCCGGCTGCCGTCCAATTGTATTTTTCCTAAACGATGTCTTTTTTCAGATTTGTTCACACCGGCTTCTTTGTTTCCTCGCGTCGTGCGTCTGACCTGAGGGTCACATGATTGACGGAAAACGATTTTGACAGATGGGGAGCGCCACCGGGCAACGGTGCCTGCACAAAAAGAACATTTGCGAAACGCTGCTGTCTTGTCGCTGTTTGTTTACAATATGGGTGCTGCGGGATAGGCGACCGTGTTTGCGACACGAATAGTCATCATGTATTAGTTTCATTCATTCGTAATAAAGCATTGACGTATTGCGAAAAATCCGTAGATTCTTACCAGATAGCAGTTTCTAACGAGCAGTTCCGAAGTTCGAATGGGTACCAAATTTTATCTTGATAGTTAGACAGATCTTATGACGACCAAAAACGGTCTTAACGGACAGATGACAATTTGATGGTAACCTCCATATGGACATTTGATACCTATTTGGATCACTTGAATAACTTCTTGAAAATTGTTACTCGGGTTGTGATTTAAGCCGATAGTATAAAAGAAGCGATCGATATGCTCAATCCTAAAAATGGGTATATCGAATATCATCAAAGTGTCATCCCACGACAAATCACGGATTATTATAATTAATTATACCAAAAATATTTCAAACAATGCTTGAAACCACTTGACCACTTGTATTATTTTCATGAGCTTGAGTAAACCAAGCGTGAACAATGTAATTCAGCATCGTTCATCATTTTTGGTGATGTTCTGTTCCTTATAGCGTTTACAGTGGTCATCCTGCAATCGACGAAGCCGTAAAGTCTTACTTTTTTTATTTCATACGAACGGCGCAAAATTGATGAAAATCGTAAAAATGGAAACCCACTTTTACAATTCGCACTCGCAACCCAAACGGGGGGCGAAATTCTTGTATAATTTACAGCGCTCTAATTATTTGCACCAGGGTTGATCTTTTCGACAGTATCCAAAATTCCTTGTCTTAAGATTGCCATGTACTTTTCGGAGGAATTTGATTGCCGCATTGACTTTTTCCGTCATATTTACGTTCGAGGTTATGTTTGGTGCGAATCGTCGTTGCTATTGTATGCGATATGTATCGCGCCAGCATCCGCCTACAGCGAGTAGGGGAAAAATGAAGAGGAATGGAAAAGATCGAGGTCTCACTGTACACCCGTATCGCACTTGTCATGTGAAAAGAATACGGGGCTAGCGTCGACGCGTGCCGTTTACCGAGTATTTTCACACGTTTTAGGTTAGCAGTAAATGCGTAACAACCGCACGCAGATTAAGTATATGACCTTTAACGGGTGATGAAAATAATGTACTTATCGGGACTCGTTGGTTCGTAGAGTGTATTCTATAATTATACTGCTAGCACAAACGCTCTTTCTGCTGAAAAAAACGTTGGTCACCGAAGAAGCCTGGCTGTTGGAGTTTTATCAAAACTAGCGAAGGTCACTTGGCGTAAAAGATTCCATCCTCGAAATATTATAGTAAGTACAGTTATCGAAGTGTCATGTTTTGTACGTGTTATGCAGATCATTTATTTCTTCCAGCGACGCGCCATTACGCTATGCATGTTTGCACGACTCGGTTCACTTTTTCAATATTACTGATGAACAGTGTACGCAAACTAGGCTGACTCTTTTTAAAAACAGTATTTTTTAACGCGTGTCCTACTTTTATTTTTGTCTACGCTAACATGTTGCGGAAATAAATTTTTACCACTGGCCGACTTGCATGGAAACATGTTTACACAAGATATGTTTCTAGAGAATATATCCACATCTTTATAAAAATATATTGTGTATAAAACTTCAACATTCATTCGGCACAATTTAATGCCATTTACTGAAAACAACAATCTAATATTTAAGTAAGCTTTAGTACTTTGTACAAAATAAGGGCATAAGCGATATAATTATAAACCGCATACAGACAGGAGTTTATTTTATAAATTCAATCGCACGCCACAAAATTTTGCTCAAAATATCACAATAAAATTGTATCCTTAGAAGGGACAGATCCCCTTATAAGGATGTCAGGATCTTCATTCAGTTAAAATGAACATCTTAATTGAATTTTCAATGAAAAATATCTACAGGAAGATAAAAAAACTAGTTATCAGCAATATTGGAAGTAACTTTGAAAAATAGAATGGAACAAGCTTTTTTTAAATTCTTTTGTATCTGCATCTGACTGTTGTTATTCAAAAGAGTTTTAGCCGAATACCTGTAAGCTCAGGTCCTTATGTTTCAAACAATGGTCATCGTTACTTCCAATTGGACATGGCAAACAAAAATGGTTCTTTCTTTTTCAAAAAGAAAAAGACAGTATAACTTCCTAGAAACGTTCGACTTCATACAAATGACATCCACAGGACTCTAAATATGTTCCTCTGGAATTTCATTTCCAAATATACATCTGATGCATAAATTGCCATAAATATATCCGTACTCTTCACTGGTAATTCAATAAATTGATCATACTCATTTTCTGTGATACGGAGGCTCATTGCAGTCGCACAAATGAGTTCAAATGGTTACAAAATTGTGAAGTCAGCATTCGCTTGATATAACATTGGTACGTTGTTTAAAAAGGAGACATTCTGAACATACAAAAATTGGTAGAAATAATTTTCAGTACCTGTCGACAAATATGTCTCAATCTACTAGGTAATAAAAAGACGATTCTTTTGCAACAGATGGCTGTGCCTCTGCTGGTAGCTTTCGATTTCGATCATACAGTCGTTGACGGCAATACGGACGTCGTGATAGAGCGTTTGGTGAAGAACGAGAGAGTAATTTCCGAGACGGAAAAAATCCTCAGGACGCAAGTATGGACGATTTACATGCAAAGGATATTCGAGCTCCTTCACGAGAGTGGCGCTTCACCTGCATTCATAGAAAACGCTATAAGTGGAATACCAGCCGTCAATGGTTTACCATTATTGTTGAAAAAGTTACACTCACGTGGTGCAGAGATTATTATAATAAGCGACTCTAACACAATTTTCATAAATCATTGGCTGAAGCATCAAGGATTGGAGGGTACAATTCGAGAAGTCTTCACGAATCCCGCTTGGTTCGACGAGAAAGGTTTGCTCAACATAAACATGTATCACGTACAGGACTGGTGCGAGTTGAGCGAAAAAAATATGTGCAAAGGCCACATTCTCGAAACATACATTGAGAAAAGATCCAAGGAAAGTATTACTTTCGCAAGGGTAGCGTACGTTGGCGATGGTAGAAATGATCTTTGCCCCCTTCTTCGGCTGTCCAATGAGGATCTGGCTTTCCCGCGGCGCAATTATTCGCTCTTGAAAATACTCGAAGAGAAGCCAAAAGACGCGACGTTACTCCCAAAAGCTCAGATTTTGCCATGGTCCGACGGTACGGATATATGGCGCGAATTAGTACAAAAGATCCCCGATTTGGACCTTGATGAATGATGCGATGCATTGAGATATTCATTTCGTCGCTCCATTTAATATTTCCGTAATTTATGATTCGTCGTACTTTTCGGCGGAGATAATGTTGCACGGGAATATTTTATTCCGTTACCGGTATTCGTTCGTCGCGAGTACTCGAACTTGCCGGTTTTCTGTACAAGTGTACAGTTACGTATTGTGATTCAAGATGATGACTTCGAGACCGTTCCCGTAGACGCACGCTAACGTTTCGTCTTGCCTGCAATTATGCAAATGTCGCTTAGAATATCATGCAAATTTAACCCTGTAAAGATTCCGCACAGTTTTCAAACGATTCGTGAATTTCGTATGAAAGCTAATTTGTGCAATTTAAAATTCCCCGGAAGAGAATGCGGAAAAAGAGATTTGTGGGTTTTGTAAGTTGCCTGGCACATTGAGACAATTGGGTATGATCTATTGAACAATGTTGTGAATTATTTAAAAGCTGCGACAACATCAGCAGCGATAATTAAACATTTGCAAAAAATAAAGTAAATATCAACGTTGAAATTTTTGTTTTCAGCAAGCATTTAAGAAAAATTCTACAAACATTTGCCTCCTCCTACATGAATTTTCGTAATCGTCGAAACTTCTCTCCTTGTAAATGACAATGAAAGATGATATTTTAAATACGAATCTTAAAAATCTTGAATAAGATCTTACTTGTCAATGACCGGGAGCAACGCGACACCCTGTACGTCCGCAACGAGGGTAGTCGTTTCTTCTATTTGCGAAACGGACAATACACCGTCGTGATAGGTGTACGAGTGAACAACGAGGCGTTGGTCTACTCCAGCGCTGAGAATACGATTTTCCCCAACGAATTTAGCACCTGTGAATCCCAGTGGTTAATAATATGTAACCGGGTAATAGTTTCGCGTGCTTGAAACCGAGAATACCTGTTATTTGCGCTGAATGAATACTGGAGGAACTCCAGCTGGTCAAGATTCGATTCTCGAATGGTGACAAATATTCGAGAACCTTTAGGCTCAGTAAGTTATCGTCACCGCCGGTCAGCAGGAGATATCGGGAATTGTCGATTTGACGAAAATCAAAGCTGTTTATACCGGACTGATGAATTTTTACCTCGGTACATAGACCATCCCCGACCCTTGTCTCCACAACACTCCTTTTCATTTGCTCAATTCTGGCTACACCATCGATACCCATGTTGATTATTACCGTCTCGAAGCCACAAGAAAACACGTTTATTCTCAGATTGCAACGATTCCAATCATACGTAGGATAATTATAAAAAAGACAATGTCCTGCTAGATCATAAGAAAAAACCCGTAAATATCCATCGGAACAAGCGACCAAGATGTAAAACAAACTTGCACATCTTTCGTCGAAGTGGACTTTAATATCCATTAAACGCGGTTCCGGCTCATTGATAAAATTCGATTTGTCTCCCCAATATCTTTCGTCCCATACCATCTTCCGGGTGTGGATTTCCCTGCACGCCACGTCGCTCTCAGTGAGCGTTTCACGGTCGACTGAAATGATTGCTTCCCAAATTATTAACTCGCCTCTTCCGCCTCCGGAAATTATGTAGTTCCACGTTGATTTGTCGTCTTTTGTTATATTCACAGTCGCCAGTGATTTCACGTTCGATGTGTGCCCGTCGTACGTGTGCAAAGTTTTCACCCGATATTTCTGAAGCGTCGAAGTTGGATCTTTAACGATACAGGACAAACGAAGAGTACGATCTTCACTGGCCGAAACGAAGATTTTATGTGCACTCAAAGTTTCGATCGGCTCTATGCAGTAAATCTCTTTAGTGTGAAATCCACTTTTGATTGGGGTCTCGATATTTCGAAACTCGGCTCCAAGCTCAAACACTCGTTTGTCTCTTATATGAAGAAAATCTATTTTTCCATTGCGTAAGATGCAATCCCAAGATCTGTGGCCTCCACCGCAAACGAATCGTTGAACAATCCTCTTCAGCTTCATACTGTACACTATCAATTCGGCCTGCAATATCATGCGAAATGACTCATCTTATTTTCGATCGTAAATATTCTTTTCATGTTTGTCAATCTAGTGTCCATGAACTTTTTATGGGTTTTTGACTTCCACGATTTTCGTAAGTAACGCATGATTAGCAAAGGAAGAAAAAGCCCTCTAATATACTTTGAACATTCAATCAAGCTGGCGTTTGTTGGAAAGAATGGTGATCATTCTTTATCAGGAAACTAAAAATTGTAAACAAAGTCTCTATAAATTGTAAAAAAGTAAGGAACTTTGGAAACGTACTTCTTTGAAGCCTAAAACGTGGAGATCGTCGTCGCACGGCAAAATTCTGCAGACCCAGTCCATCGGCATTTTATTCACGTGAAGAGATTTTATCGCTGTTTTACATTTCGAAAGTTCGAAAAATCTCACAGCGCCGTCACGTCCTGTGCTCATAAGTCTATTCGCGCTGATTGCGAACGACTGGACACCGAACCGTCTGTGAATCTTAAAATATACCTGAGCTGGTTCATCACATATGGCATAATGTTTGCTGTAATCATAAATGAAGACGCTGCCGACTCGATCACTGCATACGAGAAAGTTTTCGAAAACGATGGCCGCGGTGGACCACGGTGCATAACTCGGCTTAAAAATCCGTAATCGAGATATTAACTCTTTTTCAAATAGATCGAATATGTCCGATTGATTCTTGTTATCGTAGACGATTATGGTTGTGTTGCTCAGCCAGTGAAGTGCAAAAATTTTTGATTCCATCACATTTTTTTCCGAGATTTTCCTGAACAGCCCACTTGGCGTATCCGGATTTGCTAAAAGTAAAACAGATCAAATTAATCGTAAATATCGATGTGAAGCCTAAATGGCATTATCCTGGGTCAACAAATGGATGGATGACCGCTCGACCGAACAAGTATTGTTATGGACACGTGAAAAAAATAAATTATAAAATGAAAAACTTGGATTTGTCAATGTTGATACTCGATATTTCGAGAATCATACAAAAAATCTGTTTTCAAGTGAGACCAAGGTGAGAGAAGTAACAAAATGATCGACAAATGTGCATATTTACGTAGCCAATTGAAATTTGACTACACTCGACGTTTGTTTTACCGAGCTGGAACGCCGTCTTTTTTTTTTATGGGGTCAGTTTCCAACCTTGAATGAAAGACCGTGTTATTTATACAATAATACTACTGCAAATACCTTCAAATATTTCTAGACATCCATCTTTCGAGCCTAAGGCAACTTTCGTACGATCCGGCGAAATTTGCATGGCGCAGTAACTAGCGTATCTTGGCAACTTCAGGGATGCATCAATCTTTTTCAACCTTGGGTTGTAACTGATCAAGTGTCCTCCGTCCATAAATATGAGAACGTTACCACATTGCGAGTAGAAAACAAATTTTGGTACTTTCTTCTCGTCGCTCTCGTATATCAGATGCCTCACGATGACATCTCCAGATTCGAATGACCAAACGTTCACTGCTCCATCCGCTCCGCCTGTGAATATCTTCTTATCGTCATCGGAGACGTCGATGCTCCACACCTTAGCACCATTGTGAGCTTCCACTTTGTTCAAGAGCTTTCCATCCAGCGACCAAATACACATCAAAGAATCTTCTCCAATACTTATGATCTTTTCTTTCCTTACAATTGATCTCCACACTCTTGCTGTGTGCCCATACATCGTCGTCGTAAGACTGACTTTACAATTTTCCCAATTGATCCCACCTGCGCTTCCCACATTTTCATTCTCGACTCTCCACACTCTCACTGTTCTGTCGTCCGAAGTCGAGATTATCATTTCGAGTGCACTGTCATAAATGACAGAAAATATGACACCCTGCGGAATGGCAAAAGAAATTATTTCATAGAATAAATTTAAGAATTCTATGGCCGTCTAGCAGTTTAGCCAGGGGTAACGCTTGGATAACTGCCGCTTAGTGATCTGCCAAACCAATGTTTACTAATGGGCCCACACGTAAAATGGTTGAATAAAACATTACAAGTAATATTCTGACAAGACAGGTAATAAAAGCCCTTAATAGAGTAAAAACATATCAGGAGGGATTTTAAAAACTTATCTAAGACATTTTATTGAAATTTGTTCCGCTTGTATGAAAAATGTGCTGAGACACGGATAGAAAATTCCTTTGCCACTAACCTTGTGACCCTTTACACGGTGTAAAATTGCAACATCTTTCGTACAATCGCAATTGTATTTTACTCGCCATATCAATATTTCCTGAAAGACAGTACCACTGAAAACAACGGATTCCCCGCTATTTTTCGCTAGTACAGAGCCTCCATATCTGAGAGATGTTTGTAAGAAAAATGTCTCGTGAATTTTCATGTTGAACGTACTATATCCTTTTGGGGAAAAAAATGTTTATCTGTAACGAATTTCCTGAACATCCAAAAACAGAAAGAGAGACTATGATTATTTTTTATGAACATTTTTTCGATCCATGTTGTTGGGAAAGCTCTAGCTTTAATAAGTTGTCGAATGCATTCAGGATTTTGCGGGACAATTAAAATGGATAATGTGACTCTGCTACTCGATGCAAAAAAGTGGCAAAAATAATAACCACTGTGAGCAGTATTGCATCTTGAAGAATGCTGTATCATCGTAAATAAAAGGATACAGAATACATCGTTCCTGGCACCAGAAAGTTTGAATATTCTTGTTACTCGTGTTGTAAAATCGTAAATTGTTGTGAGCAAATAGTAAACTCAAAAAACGTCCTTTCGCTGCCCATCCAAGAGCGATGATCCAGTCGTCAAAACATTGGACAGAGCGCAAACTGAGCCTGAAAAGATAAATTCTTTTTATTGATATTCTAAGACCCAGGATTAATTCTGACAAACTCACACAGCTCCGTGCTCAGTTATCGAGAGCTCGCATATGCCGAAGTTCCTTCCACCGTACACATACACCTCATTATCGGCTCCCTTGATGATACCGTGAATATTATCATTTTCGAATACTTCACATTTATCCAAGAGACGCCCGTCGTTGATCAGATAAACGTGGACGCAATTGCCGATTCCTGAAAAAATCAAGAACTTCAATGAACGAACGATGGAAAGAACCCTCGTTGGATAGCAGTAAAAAAAAGTGACATCTAACCGATGCACACGTATTTATTAATGCAACGTATGGCCAAAACATCGCTGCAGAAAGTGGCCGATAACATGTTTTCTCTGTATGACTTCCGTTTTTTGAGGTTATAACAATGTGCGGGAACGTAAAAAAAGAAGGTAAAGCCAAAAGCCACGGTCTTACGACTACGTTATGGCTTCTGCACACTGCGAGCGATGAGCGATATCCAATGGCAACTTCACTCTCATAGAGCATTTCCGTTATACTTGAACTCTCATTGGATATCGCTCATCGCTTGTTGCCCATCGCGCGCAGGCCATGACATTCGATTAGAATAAGAATAAGCGGAGTTTTGCGAATATTTAGGTTTTACATTATCGAAGCCCCGCTCGACGGTGTTTGCATCCGCCTTAACATCCTCAGTCGCGAAAGCCAAAACTAAAAACATTAGACTGACCCGAAGTTATCTGAACGAGTCTCAGCGAGTCAACGTAAGAACAAAGACGTTACTTTTCCAGTGTTCCATCACTACGGTTAACACGTACAGGCAAAACCTTATGTA
Organism: Ophioninae sp. B BG-2022a; assembly: GCA_030522765.1. Taxonomy (NCBI): domain Eukaryota; kingdom Metazoa; phylum Arthropoda; class Insecta; order Hymenoptera; family Ichneumonidae; species Ophioninae sp. B BG-2022a. Next base: position 92,544 of record JAPYZJ010000028.1, read on the forward strand.
CTTCTTTATTATTAATAAAATAAATACTATATTGGCATTAACAGTAAAAGGTGTAGAAATTATATGGGGATTAAACGAATCCCCAGCACGGAATCCTCCGCAACGGTCGCGACGATGCTGTCACCTTCACGTAGCTTGCGGCGCTCTAGGACCGAAAAGTTTTTTAACGATTAAATAAAAATTAGGCTCTAACAAATGATAAAAAACAACTAACAATCACTAACAAAAGACTAACAATCGATTAGTTACCAAAAAAAGTTCGAAATCGTTACATGCGGCTAACTTTGACATGAAATTTGTTTTTTGTATTATTCAATTAATAAAGTCTAACGAACGCTGGATTTTGTCCGACAAACGCCGATCTAGCAGCACGATTTTCGACAAGTCGGCGGCTAAGTTTATTGAGCTCTATATTTAAATGCGCAACATAAAAGGTCTTGTAAAATAAACAGCGCTACCAGCGGCAGAGTATGACACTACAAATTCCGCACATTTCATATATCGAAAAACCCAACATTTACCACCCTTCCCCTAGGTATAACGCACGTGGATGAACTTGCGAACAGTTAGGTTACGATGTAATCAGCTGTTCTTCGAAATTGACAGTTCGTGCTGCTATTTCCAATATACTCGTCGCGCGATGTGACACGTAACGGGATTCGTGCAGTCTACCATTCGAATTCGTATGCTCGAATTCTCGAGGCCCAATTTTCGTATAATTGGAATCTTAGCCCGTCACAATTAACATCGGTATCATTATCAGCGTGAGGCAATCTCGTAGTAGAAAGTTCTCGAAATGTCCATCGCTTTAATGTCAAAGCTACACTTTTGAGGTCTTGGCTTGGTTGAACAAGGTTATGTGTGTCGTGTGATAGCTTATTCGAGAACTTTCGTTGAAATTGCTTGCCAGCTGGATATAGAGAATGAATATAACCATTTGGAGAAAAGTTTCCCTCAAAGCTCGTGATATATGCAGAGGATAATGATCGAGCCTTGATCTCAATGTTTAAATTATCGTTCTTCACCGTGCCGCTGTACGGTGACTTCATTTAATGCTTGGATATGCTTGCATAAGCAATAACTTCACAGCAGGTACAGGCATTTAGTGAAGTCATTGTACATACTGAAATAAAATGTACCCTTGATTGTTCCAACATACACTCGTGACATATTCCTACCTCGGTTCTCGCAAAGTTCTTAAGTTCCATTTGTTTTCATTTCCATTAATTCGGGGGACAACGTTGGTACATCGTATTGTGTAAGATATCACGGCCACCAATTTGTAATGGTTTTTTAGTGTCTTGATTGCGCGCCTTGACCAAATCTTTGATTCTTTACCTGTCCTCCATATCCAAATTTATCGAGATGGGTCATTTTCCAAATACTTGTTGTCCTCTTCTATCCCAAACGACAGGCAGGTTTCCTTTACTAAACTTCTAGAACCGTCTGTATCCCCATGGATGGCTGATGATTGAATTTTGCCTTTCGGGTAATGATCCAATTCAATTCGTGGATCAATGATAAGTGGGAATATAAAATAGACAGATGTACAAATTTCTTCGGTGCCTTTTGTTATCAGATATAAGATGGCTGTTGGCAAAGTAGATTTCAAAGGTGAATGAATGTGAATAACGTCATGCTTGATTACACTGAGCGATAGAATACGATAGACGTGGCTAATGTTGTTGAATAGTTTTATCGTTTCGTCTATTGGGGATAATTCTTGGATTCTTCGTTCACAGATTCAGCCATGTGGGTGTTCGGTTACGGATCTCTCATATGGAAAGTTGACTTTCCATACGAAAAGAAGCTTGTCGGTTATATCGAGGGCTATGTACGACGTTTTTACCAGAAGAGCACAGACCACAGAGGTATACCGAGCAAGGTTAGTTCTCTTCTGCATTTACATGCTAATATAATTAAATAATTAAATGAAGATGATTATACAGATGTAGATGGAAGGTTGTATAGCTGTTCTTGGTATTGCTCAATCTTTTTTATTTGACCGATCCCTTTGGTTCAACCAAGTTTGTTGATTCATCCAATTCCTCTCCGCTTCTCAATCTCTTTGCTTCACCAAACCCCAAGCGTCGTCCAGTGCTTTTTCTCCTTCCAATCTGTTTGCTTTGCTTAATCCTTTTTCTATGCTTAAACCTTATGCTTTGCCCAATTCCTTTGCCTTGCTCGTTGTACTATTCATCACAATATTCCGATGATCAATCGGCTCCACAGCATCAATAATTTAGTATTACTAAATTAAGTATTTATCTCTTTCAGCCAGGACGCGTCGTCACTCTCCTGGAGTCGACGAACTGCAAGGACCAAGTATGGGGTCTGGCATATAAAATAGCTACCGAGAACATAGACAATGTAGTTAATCACTTGGACTTCAGAGAAAAGGGTGGTTATACGCGGAAGACTGTTCTCTTCCATCCATGCGATCCGTTTCTGACGAAACCTGACCCTCCAGAAATCCGAATATCAACCGAAAGTTCGCGGAACCAAAATTCCCAAGTAGCTTCGACTACCGAAGAGGAAACGCCATTTTACTTGACTATCTACATAGGCAGTGAGGATAATCCGAATTTCGCTGGTGCAGAAGATATTGACACCATAGCGAGGCACATAGTTGAGGCAAGAGGTCCCAGCGGCGCTAACACCGAATATCTCTACAAATTGGCAGCCGCTATGAGAACTGTTGCGCCACGGATAAGAGACGATCACTTGTTCAGCCTGGAAGATGCAGTGAAAGGCCTAGAAGAGGAAACGACTAAGAAAGCACCCTTGACAAACGACGACCGTACCCGACCATTGGAAACATCGTGATTATTCCAAAAATCCTGTTCCTGAAAAACACATTAATTATTTTAATAAAAGATAAAGCGTAAAGTATTAATGTTTCGTTGTTCCCTCTGCTCTTTACCCCCTCTTCTGTCAGTGTTGACAGTCACTATAGCGTCATGTAAATACATATATATATGTACGTACATTAATTCCAGACGACATATGACCCCCGCGAAATCCCAAAATTTTCAACGTCCAATCGCGCTTAACAGCGATGAAAAAAATAAATGTCTTCGCGTCTTTTTGTTTCGACCGTCCTCCAATTTTTTGCCAGTTTTGCGCTTACGCCTCCAAACGAGTCCCCGTGGAATTTTATGTCGAACGGATCATGAACGAGGGACTACTTTTCGCGGAGTCGAAAGGCGTTGCGCGGACGCGTAGTGATCAGCTGGACGGACCGACGCCATTTTCATTGTTGTCCGTGAGTAACTGTCAAAGTCGGGACCGCGTAGTGTCTTGCTCGGGCCTCTCTTTTTTTTTTCTTCAATCATATCCCGTTAATTGAAACAAAAGAGCCAATACTGGTTGATCCTCAAGTGTGAGAGCGTTGGGACGCATCCGGGTGAGTCGAAACATACAATTACCCTTCACCGTGATCATTGTAAAATCTATGCGAGCTCGGTGGCTGAGAAACCTACGACGCGCCTCCGTGCGCGTATCTATCTCATTCTCGCGTTGTTCGAACCCAGCGTTAGAAAGGTTATTATACTCGCGATGTAGAAAAACATTTCGCGAACAGCGAGAAATCGAACACGCGTTTCCCTCGATGATTTTTCGTTTGCTTGAATTTCGTAACTAGTTTCGCCGCTATCGCGTGGAATCAGGTTTTTCGTCAAAGCGAGTTCAACTTTTTTCTTTATCGTTTAAACTTAAACTTTTGACGCGTACAGTTGCATTAAAGAAATACGCGTTAGCTAATCGTTTGTTTGCCCACTTCTGCGGTTTGGAACATGATCTAGGATGCGAAATTTTTCGACACCTGTCGCTCCTTGTCGAGTGTTACGAAATAACGAGAAGATAAGTCCCATTTAATGCTAATGGGGAACCATTCACGAATTAAATATATATAACAATAAAGGGAATGTCTATATTACAATAAATAATACTTGAGATTAAAATTTCGTATCGCCATGAATGACGCTCTTAACCATTATTTATTTGTTAATAATAAGTATCACGTTTGGGGTTTAAAAAATCGATATTGAACGTAAGCTTTTATTCTGATCGAAGTATTTTGTAGCGTATGTAGTATGTGTTGGTGGTTATAAGCGGATGTTCGAATGTATATCGTGAGACGTCCCATATATACGCTTCGACTATTTTCTCAAGGTCTCCACCCGCGAACCTCCAGCCCGCATTCACGCATAATCTCGTCGTCGGTTTTTTTCAACATTTGCTAAAGTTATCTATGGACTTGAGGGATCTCGTACATACAAACTTTTCTCAAAACGAATTGCTTCGTTCTAACACCAAACGGCGTCAATATCAAATTTGCGATATTTTTTCAACGAATAACGAAAAATAAGCGCCACCGAATTTTGCGATATAGCGTTTACGGAGAGTACGGGAGAAATCGCGTCATAGAGTTATTTTCATCTGCACGGGGTAGCGAGCGGCGTTCCCGGTTGATCCAGGAACGCTCGGACTTACGTAAGGCCTGGGCAAGGTTTGGGATAGCGAAAAAAAAGCAAAAATGCCATGAATTATCTTAACGGAAATTTTTTCGTGAAGGGCAACAAAAATTCTTGAGTTAAAAGAAAAAAATATCTCGAGAGCCGACGCGACGTGATTCCGTCGTTTTGTCGGCCATGAAAATAAAGCGGGTACGCAAAACTCGACCCGCTCATTGGAGACACGGAAGATAGTGGATAGACGAGAGCCATAGACACCAAGCGCACGCGCGAGCTGTGTTTATCCAATCACGCTAAAAGTTACGACGCGATGTTCCAAAGTTTGAGATTTTCGATAGTACGAGCCAGCTATCGTGAAATCAAATGAGAAATCCGTGAACTGTCACTGATTCTCTGTACAACGATCCTCGTACAACGAGCTGACGCAACAATCGGTGTCAAACATTGCGGCAGAGCTGGCCCCGTTTTATTCAACGTCACGTAAAAGACATTGCGCGCATCCTCAACGCTAGACACCAAATATCCGAGTAACGCTATCCCCTTTGATATACTCAAGCGTGTCCGTGCTGACTCGAGCCTTGTAGCACGGTGAGCCAGCCATACACCTGGTACGCTCGAGAATTGCGTCAGCTGTGCGGCTGCGCGAGACTTGACGCGCAGGCGACGTTTCCCGCGCGCCTCTGTCGGCGAGTTTGCCAAGCTCGACTAGCGGCGGCAACCGGTGGGGGAAAGCGTCGGAGGAGGAGGAGAGGTCAGCGACATAAAGCGAACCTATCGGGCTCCGGGCACAGTCAACGGACTTGCAGAGAACGTTTCCTTCACACGGTGTGCTCCCCACAGGGGCTCCGAAACTTTTTCACGCGTAAAAGTGCTTTTTTCGATTTTATTTTCTTTTCGTTAATTTGTTTTTCGATCCGACGAGGTGGAAAAACGAGAACATAAAAAAAAGTGGGAGACTGTCGCGGTGAGAGTGTACAAAAAAAAAGGAACGGAAAAGTCGAGTGTGCAATTCGCGGAGATAAATCCAGTTGCCAAGAGGAACGGTGAACACAGCAAAAACACATACACGTATATCGCGCATTTACGTGTGCGCAGGGCGTCCGGAGAGAATGAAAAATTCCCACCGAGCGCGAACAAACTTTCCCGCCAATCATGGAAAATAAGTAGTATGGAACGGGGGAGATATCGAAGCCTCGCTGCTGATGACAAGAAAAACGAAACGACGAGCGTCCACTACCCATGAAAAACACTGCCCAAGCTTTTGCAACACTTAACGCGGATTCATTCAAATTTCAACGTATACAAAATCTTCGAATACAAATTTGCATTAATTTACAATTGTTACGATAATCATTTACATTTCGGTGAAATTTCACCGTACAGCCAAAGTCTATTCGGATCATTCCATCCAAACCTCACGCGCACGTACGACGAAGAGGCAAAAGTTGCAATTACAAATGTATACGTAAACAAAGCGAAACGAACATTAAGCGATAACCAAGAGATTGACAAACGTAACCGTCGAGACTGACTATTTTTAATAAGAGAAAAATTTTAGATCTTTATTTATTTATTATTTTGCTCGTAAGTATATTCTTTACGAGCGACTTCGTCTCGAAATTGACGCAACGATTGAGGCGCTTGTCATACGTGTGATTTTGACGTTTCGTTGCATCAGCCATCCCTTCCCCTTCCATCCTTTGTGTACACACGCGCACGAACGACGCGTCTCTTTGTTCCCTCTGACGGATCTCCAGAAGTACGCGGGTTTTTACCCTCCTATAACAAACGAATACTGTGATACCAAAAATATACATATATATACCGGCATATATTAAATTAACATCCTGGACTCGCTATCAACGATTACCCAAAAAATGTAAGTACGCACGGAATATTTAAATGACGGTTTCAAACGTTTTTTAATTATGAAAAAATTATTGTAAATTATTTTTATTGTTATAAAATTAATATTTATGTTTTATAAATTATTGTAAAATCAGTATTTATTATAAATGAATTATTATTATAAAAATTATTATTGAAAAAATGATTTTTTTTTAATCCTGCAGTCAGAACTTTTTTGACGCGTTTATAAAACAAAAAAATGCGGGTCGGGTGGGCTGGGGGAAATAAGGACATGGACGATGAAATTCTAAACGCTGAGTTTGTCATTGGTCGTGTGGGTTGTTCAATGCCTTCGGATTTTTCGTAATCGTAGGTGCGCAATAATTTTCTTTTTTTCAATACTCGTTGCCTTTTTCCGCGATGAGTTTGAAAAGTGTGACCTTGAACATCGACGCGAGTCGTTGCGACGATCCTGATTTCTCGAAGTAAATATCTAGATGTTTTTTTGGCGATGAAAGTCCGACGTTAACAGAACGGGTCGGGGGGAGGGGGGAGCAAGTACGTGCTTGCGAGCACGTCGAGTTGATGCACCTAATGTCCGAAACGAGTAAGAACTTGTTTGAGCCATATCATTGTGTGGCTAATAACAAAATGAATTATTTCGATGAAATTGTTGTTATTATTACAAGCATTATTTGCAACCACTTTCATTTCAGAAAAAAATATTAAAAATGCGCCGATTAATTGATGATAGTGAATTATTACAATTTACAATAAACAATAAAAATATTAATTAATAACAACAATAACAATGATTGTTATAAAATCGATATTGAAAAACAACCAATTTTTCTTTTCAAAACTGTTGTCGAACGAATCGATTTCCAATGAAACTTCAACGTTTTTTGACAATTATTGCCGATCGTAATGAATTATATCGCGTACGAATATTCTTGTATGAAACAAACTCGTAACAACAAATTCGAGGCAATTGCATTTATCATTGAAATCGACACATTCGTAACCACGTTCCATCAAGTTTGAGGATATTAATCATCGAAGTAGAAAAAGATACGATCGCGGGCCGCAAAACAATTACGGCAGTGGGCTTTGACGTCACAAACATGCTCGAACGTGTTCCAGCAAGTTCGAGCAGGCGTAACCGTGGCGCTTTCACGGCTTCTTTTAACACGCGCGAGATATCGCGATGGGGTAAAAGCCTTGCTCCCTACGAAATTCTAGAAGTTTCTACAAATTTCTAATTCGATAAAAAAAGTTTTTAAAAATATATATATATATATATATCACCGAGTTTGCGTTAAAGCTATGCTCCCGTTTTATTCATTATTTTTCGAATGGAAAATCTCTGGAAATGAATAATCAAGATTCTGGAAATTTCACGCGAGATTAATCGCGTAATTTTCGTGCAGAGAGTCTTTGTTTTTGAAGCGGCGTTTGAAACACGAGACTCAAGGTCTCCAAGATTTGCTATTAACGAAACATCGCTTTAACAAATTGACGGTTTCACGTTCGTGAAATAAGAGAAATAAAATTGGTCTAGAAGGACGGGTCCAGTGGATCAGGGCGACGGAGCGAAGTCGCGCGAGAGCGAAACGAGCGACGCGCCGCGGATTCTTGCCGTACTTCCCATACCCCGCTCCGCGCACCCCACCGAAGGTGGCGGAGTGGGGATGGAGCGCGGAGCCCGACGGCTGCACGGTTACAAAGCGTCTTTCACAAATACGCTCTTGGACGCTTCAATTATAACTCTCCATAATCATCCTCAAAATGTGTTTCTAGTTCGACGATGATTTACAATTACGTAAGCGTTATAGAGCTAAGTCAAGCTCGTAACGAAGAATTTAGTCGGACCAGAAGTCACGTTCGCTCGCGTTCTGCCGAGCACCTATGCATTTTTCACGCAGAAACGAGATATCCAGTCTTCCGTGCGCGGATTTGCCCGTAGGCTCGCGATCTTTTCCAAGCTCTGGTCAACCTTGGACTCGCTCGTAATCGAGGACTAATGTGAGGTCGAAGAGAGGTTCAATGTGCGATGGTTAGAGCAAGGAAAGAGAAGAATACGAAATTGAAGTTTGCGACGTTGCAAATCAATGAGAATCAGCGTTTTTTTCCATTAATCGATTTTTCAAAATGGCAAATTCACATTATTGTTATTATTATTATTATGGGATGTAAAAGGTGAACAATCATACTATGGAACTAATCTACAACTACTTATTGTTATTATTATATTATTAATAAGAATCCTTATCTTAAAACTCATTTTATTTTTATGTTAAATATTATTAACAAATATTCTTCCTGAAAAAGGTATTGATAATTCTTCGAAGTCATTGTTAAAAAATTTAGCTTATTTTATCTGAAAGTGAATATTTTTAGAAAGTTTAGAATTGACAAAAATTATAATATACATGATGCAAATTTTGTGACCATAAACTTCACGAATTGATGGAAGGAAAGCTTACCGGAAATTCCGGAATGATGAAAATTACGAATGATGACATTTGTCCTGAAATAACAGTTCAACGCTTTCGTCACGGTCACGATGACACATGGTCAACTGTAATTCAAACTTCGATTTACTTACGACACTTCGTTAAAGTTTATCAAATTTATGTAGTGGCGAAACAAACATTGCTTCCACGTTTTATTTTTAATAGATTCATCTTAAATCCATCCTTTATTAGATTTTAACGCTTCCAACGTTGGAAGGCGTGATATTTAAAAAAATTATTTTCTCATGTTATTTAATTCCTTATTTATTTAAAAAATGAGATTCCTGAAGGTTTTTGAATTTTGTCGGAAATTTTTGAAATGGCCGAAAATTTTTGAAGATTTTTAAAAATTTTAAGATTTTTGGAGATTTCCGAAAATTTGAGGATTTGAGAATAGGTCTTTTTTTTTCGAGCGATCAAACGACGCAACCTTCAATACAATTTTCTTTCTCGAATTCATTAGGACATTGAACTGATCAATATCCATTCATTAATCAATCCACGCATTGATTTATCCATTTATTTTTCATGGCGTGATCTATGAATCGGTTGTGTAAATCACTCGCACAGGAAATTTTTTAAATATACATTTCCGTCTTATCCCGAATAGAGTTTATCGTTGCTTTTCTTTATGGATCGACGGTACTTATGACGAGAAGGGTGTTGGGTTGCACGACTCTCGAGTGAGTCATAAATGCAGGGCTGTTTATTTCGAAGCGAAGACAAGGGACAAAGGCCCAAAAGGCCCTAGCCGAGGCCCCTAAGATTCGTCATCGAAATGGCATTCCGTTCTCAGACTTTGAACTGACCAATCGCGGTCATCAACCTAAAAACGTTTACATTTTTCGAAATAGTGAAAACGCGCAATTAGCGACGAGTTTGGGTCGTTGGGAAAAGTTTTTACGGGCACGAATCAATCCAAGGAAGAGGCTCGTTCAAATGAAAACAAAAATAACACAGAAAATTGGAATAAAAAAAAATGTCGTATTTCCGTACTGATTTTCTTTAACCCAAGCACGCGGTCCAAATGAAAACATTTATACGAATTTGTTAATAAACTTTATTAATTTTATTAATATTAATGACATTTATTGACAAATTAATGTAAATAATACATTAATTACGTTTATCTATTGATAAATGTAATTAATAAGTTAATCACATTTATTGATCTAAATTCTTCCAAAGAATACCTATTTAAAAAGCACCCATAGAAATCCCCTGACATTACGCCTCTCTATTACCCGTTTAATTTCAATAAATTCAAATGCCGTACTTCAATCGATACATTTTCTCGCTATTATCAATCCGTTTACAAAAACAGTTTACAAACACGAAACGTAAGATAATGGCGTCTGGATAATAAAGAGTGGTACGATATTAATTCATGGATGCAACAATGATTGAGAAAAGGGTGGAGAGAATTCAGAAACGATGTTTTGTTTTTTCACGGGGCTGAAGTGGTGTAAACAAAGCGTCGATGAGCCAGACACGAAGAAACAATGAATGGGTGCAACAACGCTGCATCGAGGTTGCTCGACTTGAATTATTTAAAATAGAATTCGGCTCTCGAACCACAGGCGCTTGAGGTTCAAACCAGAACAACTGTCACGTCAGGCTGAGAGTTTTCACCGCTTCATTTCTTCGTGTTTGTTCTTCATTTATTTTTTGTTTTCTTTATCGCATACGCAATTTTCCCGATTAGAAAGAAAAAATAATAATTAAATAATACAAAATGATTAGTTCTATTTTTTTGTTTATTTCTTGATTTTATTTATCACATACGCAATTTTCGCGATTTGAAGAAAAATATTAATAATTCGTTGATCTATAAACTCATATTAATGTTTTTATTCGAATTTTCTCAATGCTATTTTATTTTGATTTTTCTTCTTCGGACGATTGAGTCTCTTCGTTGGATTGATTCGCAGCCGTCAGAACTTTTCCTTACGAGCGCCAACTCGTCGCGTATTGCGTTTCCACTATTTAGCTTCATGCGCACGTACTTCGGCAGGCTTACGTGACTTTCAGGCATTTTCGAAGAGCGAGATAGAGAGGTATCAATAACTCGGGCCAATCGATGCGCCGTCTGCTTGATAACCCGCTACTTCAAAAACGTCGATCAATTCGCACCGTAATAATTGCGAGTTGACTGGACGAGATACTTCTGTATTTGTTTTTATTTTCTTCAATCCAAACATACAAAAAGTGCACGCCTTCAGAAAAGCCAATGGCCAAAGGTTGTCTAGAGCCCTAAAAGTTACTTTTAGGACTGTTGCAAACTGATGCTGTTGAATTTTTCAACAATGAGACAAAATTCATTTTTCTCTTTACTCTTCCGATTGTTTGCCATTTTTAAACCATAAAAATCACGAAAACGTTTTTTAGGCTTTTTATTTAGCGATCTAATAAAAAAAAAAACTGTATGAAATATAATTTTGGATAATTACAAAAACGAACATTATTTAAATTTAATTTCGTTGCGTTCCAACGATGCAAACTTCAATGTCATAAAAAAACGTTAAAACGCGTGTTCCACTCACTTCCGAAAAAGAACTCTTTCGGCCAACAACGAACTTGGTGATCCAAAATTGACAGAAAATTATGGTGCGTTGCAACGCTGGAGAAAACGAGTTTGGTTACGCGGAGATCTCATCGTATATTTTTACGCCCTCTTTCGATGCCATTTTGCAGCCTTCACATCGCTGAAACCTTGAATAGTCTCGGCTTCCCCCTCCGGCCGATTCACTCCTTGCCCGGATTTACCATCGCTCCGAGAAGTGTCCTTCAATCAGGACGATATCATCCCTCTTTTTTTTTTCAAGACACCTTGACGTCAGAGATATTGAGTATTCCGAACAATTTACGGAATTGTAGCTGTCCGTTGTTGTTACTGTTATTATAATTATTATTTGTATTGTTATTATTTGTATCTCATTATTTGAACAGACTTTGAGTTATTACGCACGAGGTAGAAAATCTAAACGGATTGTCCTCTCACTCTCTTTCTCTTTGTTCGTCCATCGAACGTTCCGAGCTTGTTTACGTTTTGCCATCTTGAAAGGCCATCGTTACGAAGTTCAGCCCCACTCTACCTACGCTTTCGATGAATCGAACGAGCACTCGAAATTGATATACCCGACGTACCAGGAATGGAGAGTAGAGTTCTGTTTTGTCAGTCCTCGAATCTCTTTGTTTATCGTGAAAACCGTTCATCCGTGACCACGATTACACGTTTGTTATTGTCGCTTAAAGTCGCACTGTTTTCTCGACAGTCCTGACGTTCAGTCGCACTCTTTCACGGAACTTGATGGATTTTTCGATCGTACGAACGCAAACGAAAAACTTCGACGCGGCTGTCGAAAAGCGAGGAAAAAAGTAAACAAGGAATTGGGGTGAGCACGTTTACAACCGACGGAAGGCGGTAGTGGTTTTTGTTTTTCTCGCTGGGTGTCGTTGAGTGTCATCGAGCGTACGGTAACTCTCGGAACGCGACGAAAATTCTTTCTTTTTTTCGTCGCAAATTTCTTTTTTACAACTGAACTGTACAAATCGCAATATTGTTCACGATCTTTATTTAGTCATGTACAGGTTTATTCTTCGAAATATCAGTTTTAGGAATGGTAGGAGCGAGGAAAATATTCTTTGCAATTTGACGATGCAAATTTCAACGTTTACTTTTGAGAGCGCGTCATTGCGACCTACCTGATACAAATTTAAGAGCATGACGAACATCGACATAACCTCACAAATTTTCAAAATCCGTTTTCTCGGGGTCGATTAAGTTTACGGCGAAAAATCGAGCATCAGTCTTTGTAGAATTCATAGAGACAGAAATAGATGCTTGAATTTTACGAGCTCTCGTGTGTCACGTGGTATGTCTTCGACATGTCCTTAAAAACAAGACGTTAGAGATACAAAAGACGGTAGAGATACAACAACACATTTGGGAAATTTTAAGAAAGTCTATTCCGGAATTGTTTCACAAGTACTTCTTTTAATTTGTAATTGTTGTCGATGGGATGCCCGATAAAATAAAAACAGTGAAATTCGAAGTTCACATAACCTTACAAATTTGACGACATTTTCGCTTCGCGACGGTTGGGGGTTATTTTTTGAGAGAAATAAAGCATCCTGCTCTGAAGAATTCAGCGACGCAGATCTAGCCATTTTGTTGACATTATGCGTTTTCTTTTTATTTTATACTGTGAGAAATCTCTATTAGCTAATTGCGGCAATATCGCAGGTCACGAGGTACAGCGACTCGATACCGCCTGTATTCGATGTGTACACAAACTTGACGCAACGGGTTCGCGTTCAACCACGACGAATTATTTTTCCTCTCCGCCGTTTGAAAAATATCGTATATGGCTGATACAAGGCCGTAAGCTACTATTTCCGACCGTATGAGTCAGTCCCGTACACACTTGGTAGAAAAAAAAAGGAAGTTTCTGTAACGTGTCCGCAATGGAGTTGAGGGCGCCAGGCTATGGTTTTAGGCGTCCAAATATCTCTCCGTATCTACATCCCCGTACGCTCGCCAGGCGCTATTGCCATTTTTCGCCGCTAGAGGCGAAGCTCGGACTCGCAGTTCCGCGCTGCGTCCATCGATTTTTTGTCCAAATTTTGCATTATCGTTTTCTACAATCACAATCGTTACAATTCGACGGGTTTGATTGTTTCGTGAAGCGAACATTCTGCTTTTTTTTACTGTTTCGAACGATGGCCGAAAGAATGAAAAAAAAAAACAGAAAACAACAGAGTGTCCAGGAACGTAATGATCCTCTGTTATTCTCGTTGTATCGTTTCGTGAAGCTGTTATTTGATGCAAAAAGAAACCACATCGTTTCGGGGTTACCGAGCGAAAAGACAAACGCGGTGTAACGAAAAATGTGGCTCACGCTTTCGACGCAATCGTCGAACACTGACGGAATGTAATATCGAGAAAAAAAACGCGGTCAAGTGTAGGTCGGGAGACGAATCGACGTTGACTTTTGCAGTAGCTCGTCGGCGCATACTCGTAATATTTAATTGAAATCACGATGAAACGTGTAACATTTTTCGAAGTGTACACGGTGTTAGTCATCTTTTTTTTTTGCTTCGACGTCAATGATTTATGAGTAACCTCCAAAAATGTTGTTCAGTGTCACGATACATGTTAGGTTTTTAAATCTAACGGAAGGTTAGCGGTAGCGGAAGGAGGGGTTCGTCCGCTGCAGCCGGCGTGACGAAACGCGTGCTTCCGAGCACGTTTCTTTTCCTCGGTAATTTTCGAGTCGCTGCGTAGGCGGATTATTCGTGCCCAAATCAGTAGAGTTTTTATGGTCAGCAGGATTTGTCATAAGATGACGTTTCGCTGGAAAGTGAAGTTTCGATGCAAGGCAATAATGCGTGGCTCTCAGTAGTGTTTTGGTGACCCACTGAGGAACAGTGAGAAAGAGATGGGAAGAGGGAATGGGAAACGGCCGGAGTGGGGAATACGCATGTTTACGTGCGATCGGACGCGTACGATCGTTCGTTTACGTTCGCGGAGTCGATCTCTCCGAGTCACGTACGCACAGTTTTCAGGTATAGATCAGATCTTCCTTCGCTGCTTGGAAAGTTTAGACGTCAGATTTGTTTTTCTGTCGAGTTGAAGGTTCGAAATAGGACTCAATGTTTCCAAAAATCATCCAAAACGTCGTCTGCCATCCGTCCAGTGAATAATAACACAAATTTATCCTGCTCACGTTGGAATGCAACGAAAGTAAATTCCTTCCGAGCGAATTCTTACTTTCCGCCATTTTGTGAAAATCGCTTTTACATATTCTCGTCGTATATTTTCGAGCTTCATTTGAAAACGAAAAGCTATCGATGATAGTTAAAGTCGATTAATTAAAAGTAAACGAAAAGAAAAAAATGGTTGCCTTCCAACGATGTGTGTAACACGGTCGTGTTCCGCGAATTTGTCCAATTTGCATCGTTAATTGTGTTAATTAATTCGGGCGTGTGGGAGTAGTCGAACATTCAAGGCAAATGTATGCAGAAAAATGTCATTCGAAAATTATTCATATTTAACGGCAAATTAACGTTTCGTGTAAAATTGTTTTGCTTGTTTATTCTCATTCACTGTTCCATCCATCATTTTTTATTTCACTTTTTTCTTGGCTTCGACAAATATCCTACGATTGCAATTTTCGCGATCATCGCATTGAATTTTGGATTTGAATAATTGTATTCGATGTTTGGGGAAGACTTTTTGGATTTACTTCGTTGATTGTTTATTATACTTCCGCCATGATGCTTTTTCCGCCATCTTGTCATTTCCGCCATGTTGAAAAGCAATGAAATTTCTCTTTTATTCCATATATCAGGTACTTGTTTATGCGTCTTCCACTTTTATATACATTTTAATTAATTAATTACGCTAAAAATAAAGTTTCGTCCATTTGAGTTAAAGAAAATCGCTAAGTAGGAATCCAAAAAGTATTTTCGTTACTTTGGTGGCTTCGATCTTCTAAAAAAAGATCACTTTTTACTCGCGTCTGTTATTTACATTTCTCAATTATCGAAATAGAGATTTATCAAACGTGAAATTAACGAGCTGTCTACTATTTATCATTATACGAGGCTAGTCGAGTTTTAGAAGCTTGCGATGGATTTCGTGATGGATTAGCAAAAAAAAAAATGTTGCCATTGAGGGAATCGACCTTACCGATTTACCTTGCGTCCATTGCGATCAACATACGTACCCCGTAGCTATACGTGCTTGCATCGTGTACTCGTTGACCCTGACCTCCTTTTTCCTCTGTATTTTTATTTCTCTTGTGAACCAGCACTCGACCCTACTCTCGACAAATAAGGGGATTGTTTTTTGTCTTTAATTGTACAATCGTTCGATACGCTATCAAACGTTATCAATACTCAGCTTCCAATCGAATCTTTTGTATTTTTTATCGACACGCGCGAAAATTGCAAAAATTGATAACTCCGTTTCAACCGAGATTGAAAAAAATCAACCCTTTTAATTCTATTTCTGATACAACTGTTTCATCGATTTCGAAGATCATTTATAAAACTGACGTGTAAAGAAATCTCCCGGAGGAAGGAAAACATATTTCCACGACGAAAGCGCTAGGTCAATGGCAATGAAAAATTGGCACGAAAACAATAATTCTCATGTACGAGGCTGTGTCGACGAAAAAAAAAAATTGTGTAATTCAACGATGTCCGTTACTACGACTCGTCGAAACGACGAGAATATTCTAGAAAAAATACTCCCTGAGAATAAACACGTATGGAGGCTGCAGAAAAAAAAATTCAAGAAAAAGACCTTGCATAAGATGTTTCTGTACTTTGATGTTTCTTTCGATCTTTCCCGACTTATTCTTCATTTCATTAATTTCTCACCGTCATTAGATCGATAATTGTTTATTTGCCAACGCTTCAATTAATTTTTTATCCGCAAGATAAGAACGTTCAGTAAATGGTTGTGGACTTCTCGAGGATATTTACATTTATAAATACATTGCATTATTATTACATTATTATTGTCTTATTATTTTTTATGATTATATTAATTCAACGTTTCATTAATCGGATACTTAATTTAATTAAATTCAAATGGATACAATCAAATGTTTCACGTGAATAATAATAATAACAATAATAATAATAATAATAATAATAATCATCATCAACATCGTCGTCGGCGTCGTTATAAAAAATAATAAATAAGATAATAGTAATAAGAAGGTAACGAATATGCTCATAAGAAATCTCGTAATTGCCTGTTTGCAGACACCAGGCTAGCCAGCTGGGCCATTCTTGTGGTGTGACTTGTTATCAGGCGCACTGCAACAACCGTGACATCGATACGACGATCGTCACACGCCTGATTAATATCAATCGAGTCAGCTATCGGTCACACGTAGCAGGAATGGACACTTCGGGCTTGCCTGTACCGGATGCAATCCACTCTCTCCTTGAGCGCCTCCAGGAAGCTCTAGTTCTCGAGGTCAAATATCAACCGAGACTTCAACTACCCGTCACCACTCAAGTGAGTACAGAAAACGAATTATTTATGAACCCGTTTTATATAAACACATGTTGACGTTAGACGGAGAAGGCCACTCAGAAATCGAAAAAAAAGTGGAATTATAAATAGAATTTTCTTGTTCGTACATAATTTGTAGAAACGGGGAATATTCGGATGTTCACGATAGCCTTGCAAAATGTTAGAATTACATTTTTATATTTTTTATATCTTTTATATTTTGTATATTTTTATATTTTCGTATCTGGCTGAAAGTCAACACTAGGGCATAATCAAATATATCATCATCATCATCGATCGATCTTGCACAAATTTGGCTGGTTTTTTTTTTAATCTATGCTTGTCCGTTTTTATCTTTTTACGATAGTATCGAGAATTGGCTCGATGTTTCATTTATCTCACGAGATGAGCAGATAACGGATAAAAAGTTGAAATTTGATTGGAAGGAAGTTTTAATTTTTCGATTGTTTTGGTTTGCGTTGCAGAACGATGAGATAACCATCGGAACTCGCGATGGTTCGGCTCACGTGTTGAGATGCCTTAAAGTATGGTACGATCTGCCATCGGACGTGCTCTTCATAGCGATCAATCTGATCGATCGCTTCCTAACGAAAATGAAAGCGCGACCGAAGCACATGGCGTGCATAAGCGTCGCATCGTTTCACATCGCTGCCGTCCAAATGGCACAGTCCCTGGATGCCGATCATCTCGTCTCGATATCCCAATGCAAATGCACCGGTGGTGATCTCAAAAGAATGTCCGAGGTTATTGGCAACAAACTCGAGTGGCAACCCGGCACGACACCCGTCACGTCACTTACATTTTTGCGTCTCTTCAACGTCATGTTCCACGCGGCCGCTTCCCAACTCGGGCTTGGCGAGCTTTACGCGAGTACCGTTACGGTATGAGAAATGAAGAATCATTGTCGTTATATTAGCTGCAGTAAAAGTAAATCCATTATTGTCTGCATTCAACCAATCAGAAAACTGTCGCTAAAGTTTATTTAGCACGAAATATCATATTTCTAACTCCATCTGGTGATGAACGAGGAAAAGAAAAGATAATTTGTGCATAACCGAAAAATGAATAACTAATGGTTTATTTTTTTCGTATGGTTCAAGGAATCGGAGCTTCTACTGAGGCTGGAGATGGTGGCCTGTGATGGTAATTGCGCAAATTTGCGAGCTTCCGAGGTCGCCCTCGTTCTTATCTGCACTTATCTGGATTCGGCGGTTAATCGTTTGGACGCCAATGCCGACGTCACAATGTCATCTGGAAATATTTCCGGTTCATCCGCGATTAACATACCGTCAACACCCGCCCACCAGATGCTCCGACTCGTCGAGTTTGCCGCTGAATTACAAAAAATGTGCAAGGTAAGCGTCGCTCGCAATGGCCGATCGTTATCAGGCCAAAAAGGAGTGTTCTTCATCGATGTACTTTAATGATCTGTAATCACTCTCGTTTTTTAATTTTATTATTATTATTATTGTTATTATTTCTAACGATATTTTCATTTTCTTTCCATTTCCATTCGCGAAGATATCGGACGAGAGTTTCTTCGCGACTCACGAGCTCGTCAGCGTTGTATTGAGTAAATACAACGCGCAAGAACAGACGCCTCATAGGCAGAGGCTCGTGTGGCGCTTATCATCGAGAACCGCTCGTCTTTTGCGTCCAACCGACAAGTTCACATCCGTATTGCCCGTTATTGCCGAGCACGCACCTGTATCATCGCCCAGCAGAATTAGGTACGTCGACGTTTCTTTCTAACACATCTCGTTGAAACATATCTGAGGAAAAAGAGGCGAAACGGTTGAATTTTTTTTCTTCAATTTCTTATTTAAAAAGAACGCAATTTTCGTTGCGTTCTAACAATGCGAACTTCAACTCCACTGGTTTTCACATTTCTCAATGCTCACAGTGTTTGATATGTAACACGGGATATTCAAGATTTTTTTCCGATTTAAAAATTTGGGCGTTAATTTTTTGTTCATAAAAAATATTGTGAAGTCAAATCGTTCCAAAAAAATCTGAAAAAATTGTAGAATGCCTTTTAGAGATAGTACAATAACATACAAAATCGCGGGTTAAATCGGAGAGATGACGGGTTAGACCCAAATCGGCATGGAATGCCCTAAATATGTATATTTTCGTTGCGATTATTCGACAAACCGAGATCGTACAAACTAACGTGTATTTCTTTTTGCAGAAAGAGCCGAAAGTTCGCTCGACGTCACGGTAACAAAAGGCGCTAAATCGCCTTTCGAAGAGAGAAACAACAGGAACAACAGTAATAATTCGTACGCGGTATTATATGTGGTTGGAATCCGAAAAGTAAAAGCGGAGAGAAACGTAAGTCTGTCCTCGAATCACGGTTTGGTCCGTCAGCCGAACCGAGGCTCGAACAAAGTTTTCATCGTTGTCGCGTCATGTACTAAAAACACAGATTCATTATCATCGATCGAATATCCAAAAAAAAAGCGGTTGATTGCCATTGTACAAGAAGCGATATTTCCGTTCAATTAATGTTTCCCGCCAATTGTTTGTTGATCAGAGTGCTAGGATGAGTGAGGATGAGAGAGTGAAAAAGCGCGTCGCGAAAGAACCTCAATTTGAAGTACGGTCAAAAATCTACTTCGAATTAGATTGAAGTAGATTTAAACATCTACTTGAAACTCAGTTTGTGAAGAAACTCGCAGTTGCGGGTGAAGAAAAAAAAGAAACTAGGCGTAAATGCGGGAGTGCGTGAGAAAGAGGGAAAAATAAATCAGAATATATGAAAGTCTTAATGTGAGGTGATTTTTGTAGAAACATTGGAAATTAATGTGATACAAATTCAGCAGTGATTATTGAATGAGATAATGCCACTGTTAAAAAAAAAGAAAATAGGTATATTATATCTATGAATACATCCGCACGTCTGTGTGGGTGTGTGTATATGTATGTATATATCTGTTTGTGGAGTGGACTAAATACAAAGCAAAACAAACAAAAAAAATATATAAACCAGTCGAGAAAGAAAGACAAAAAAAAATCAACAAAGAAAGAAACAAAAAAATTAACAAAACAAGTAGTCGATTGAAATTAAATAATCGTGAAAATGTGAATAATTGCAAAAGAACAAAAAAAAAATCACAAAACAATGAGTCTTATGTTAAGCTGGTGAACCGTTAAGATAGCCCGACGGGGTAAATGTTCTGAGGATTGGGAGAAACAAAAAATATTCGAACTTCGAGTAACGAGGGGCACGAAAAAAGCGTGATAAATCGTGGATGTGTGACTAAAAAATGTTAAACGATTGAATGTGTGTGAAGTGTAAATTAATTTAACAGTTAAGAATGTCTGGGAGACTCTTTTCTCAATTGTACCTTCAATTGCCCAGGTTTCATTTCTTTCTTGCTCGTATTTCGAGCCTACTCGTTTTTGTCCCCCGTAACGCGCCATCGTATCTGTAAATTGTTTAGCGTGAAAAACGGAAAAAACGGATAATACTCGTTATATCTCCGTGGGATCGAAATCTCAAGACGGATGCTTCGGAGTATCTCAGAAAAGAAATTCTCTTTCGAAATCTATTTTTATCTCGCAAACGTCTGCGTCACAAAATCATGAAGTTTACCTTTTTTTCTAGTGCGATCAAACATGCCTTTCGAACGTTTGCGGAATTTCACGTGGCTCGTTGAGTGAACGGAAATATATATTTTCGCGAATAAATATATTTCGGGAATTGAAGCGCGCATTTTGAAAATCAGAGGATAGGCGAAAGGAATCTTTTTTTTTTTGAAACTCCGGAGAAGACGTTTTAGCCTCGCGCAATCGAAGGTTCATATTCATATTTATATATTATTGAGGACGGTCGTAACTATTTTTCCTTTGAATGAATTTATATATATATTCCCTAGAGGGAAAAATAATGATGATCATCCTCGTTGGATGCGTCCGAGCTCGATCGATCGGATAGAATCGAATTAAAGGAGACGAGGAGGAAAAAAACTTGTGTATAAAGATTAAGGAGAAAGATTTAAGGCATACGGCTGGTCTTGACCAACGGTAAAGTCAGAAATGGGCAAAATTCGAGTTTAGCAATTACATCGGAAACGACAAAAAAAAAAAGCAAACTCGCGACGCTTCCTCTTACTCGTATTACCGTTTGAAGAAACGGAAGAAAACTTGCAAAGTGATGATAGACCATACAACATTTACGTGTAATTGTAAAATATAATTTTACCCATTACTGTATCATACTTCGACTCATTGTGATCTTGGACGATCTCTCGATTCTCGAATTAAGTGTTTGACAACTTTTTTTTTTAATGAACCAAACAATTAAATAATTTATTCGTTGTGAATACGCGTTCGAGAGTTTGTCCGCGTCGCGACTTTTTACACGTGCGTCGCGTCTCGTAAACTTTTCTATTTATTTCTTAATTAATGTGTCTCTCGGTAATGAGAATCGACGTGGTTCGAGGACGCAATGAGCGAAGTACGATTTATGAAAAGTGGAGAGAAAGGAAACGAAGGGAGTTGCATGGGGGCGTAAGTCGGACTTTAGCCAGTTTGTGCTAGTCACAAGCACACATTAGAAACAATCGTCTCTTTAACTCTGTCGATTCGATTAATTTTACGATTTACGATTTAATATTCAGGAGAAAACAAACCGAAAAAATATGTCAAAAGCGAAAACGAATAAGAAATAACCAACGACGATCAATGTTTTTGTTCACTAGAGACGATTACGAGTGGCGAAACGATCCTTAGAAAAAAAAAAGGAGAGAACTCTGTTACACCACGAGCTTCGTAAAAACGGGAAAGCGAAGTGAGATTGAAGATCGCGATCCGTAAAAGAAAATAAATAAAATACACCCGGATTGCGGTCTCGCAAATACCCAGATAATCGTTACGACGCGTGTGATCTAGATAAAGATATTTACATATCTCAGGGCAACGCAGTTCTCGCGACGAGGAAAAGACCGCAAAAATCTCATGATCCGTCGCGCAAATCTGTAGATAAATCAAAAAACGAGAAACAAGAAAACAAAAATGCGACCAAATTCGAATGAAGATTCGAATGATTTTGCCGGGCTTTCTTCGTCGTGGAATAAGCCTTGGAACAATAATTTTCGTTCGTCGAAGCGTCATCGAAGAACGAACGAATCCAAGCGATCGAGGAAAACAAAAATAAATAGTAAACCTTTTCGCCTCGTGCAACATCGCTAATCTCGGTAATAATGTCATCGAACGATCGAACACGAGAATCAAACGAGTCATTCTGTATCTATTCCAATAACTTTGCGTCAATTATTCGCATCGCGATTCGAATCACGATATTTTGAGCGTCTGATCCATTTTTCAAAACTACCGTAAAACTTTTTTTCTTATTGTTGATTCGTAGAACGATGCGACCTTTTAAAAAAAATCTGTACAGCATTTGATTCTCCGTTCGCACGTCGAACAAAGTGTTTGTTCGTTGTGTCATGCCGATCAATCTTTTTTTTTCTTCTTTTATAAGATTTATTCGACTTGGGCAATTATGTGACGTCGAGAGAATGCGTTTGTGAAAAATAAGACAACAACAAAAAAACGCGAGAAAGAGAAGGGAGTGAAAAAAAATGCACAATAATGAATAACGAAAGTAATTACGCAGAGAAGAAGAAACAAAAAACAATAAACAATATTTCGACCGTATACTTTGGTTTGTTTAATTTTCGTTTCGTTTCCGAACAGCCCAGTGCATCTTTGATTCTTTTTTTTATTTGTTTATTTTTTTTATTTTTGCGCCTATACTTTTTAAAATCCTTTTAGGTTCGATACTCGATTGTTTAAAAAAACAATAAACGAAGGTCCATTAAGGATAGTCGAAAAAATGATATACTCAAAAAACATAATTACTTCGTTTGCAACAGTAACGCAGTTTTTTACGATTTCTTTTTAACTTTATGGTCGACTTGTTCGTAAAATCGTAAACGAAATAATTCCTTGCCGTTCCGAGGGTATAACTTGAATTCAAAATAATGTTTACAATCCGTATTTATCGTTCACCTTAAGGCGCAATATCAGCTCGAGTTCAAGAGTAACAATTGTCCAATTTGACTTGTTGAAAAATTGAATATTTCAAAAAAGGTGTTTATAAAAAAAGGAAGAAATTATTTATGCACGACCAAACTCGAACGGAGTGAAATCTCGTTCGACTCGACGATAAAGCGCCTCGAGGAGATCGACGTGACTTTTATTCCAAACATGCCAAATATTTTTCCCATCATTATTTGGCATCGACATATCCTTTCCCCGTACTTACTGGAAACAAAATAATGAAAGATGCTAAAATAATCGATAGAAAAAAATAGTGACTACTCGTTAATCTGATTATTGAAAGAAATGATTATTTTCAAAGTTTAGGGGTATCTGGCTAAGTTTCAATGACATCCACGAGGCCGATCGATGAAGTTAACCGAGAATGTGTTACATGAGAGGAAAGGAGAAAGAGCGAGCGAACAAATTTGAGGATGTAGATCTGTGAATTAATCGAAAGTCTGACAAAATTCAGCAAATCGTACAAGGATAAATAAACATCGATTTGTCACGATTTCGTTAAACATGTGATACACCAGTCAGCCCAGCCAATAATGTAATCTTAAAAGATACTGTCAAAAGTACAAAGTAATCATTTGAATGCGTTTTAAAAAAGAGAGAAGAAAAAAACAAACAATACGAGTTTAAAGTATTTTGTAAATGTGGCCGCTGGATGAGATGGAGCTTTGAGAATATTCCTCAGTCGTGGATCGATTATAGTCCCTAAACGCCAAAACGTTTCCACGAAAACTTGAGCAATTTGTTTAAAATGAAAACGAAGTAGAAAAAAATGTTTACGAATCGTTATCTGCCATTATTGTGAACTTATTATTTCTAGTGTTAAAATTCATTGAAACGGAAAAGATGAGGGTTCAATTTCGCAATTCCTTCCCCTCGTTTTTGCGCATGGGTGTTTTATCGAGCATGAAAAAAATTGATCAAGTCAAAGTTGGGGAGTTGGGTTACGGGACGACAAAAAATTAGGGTTTTTCAAGATAATTCATTCTGAAGGAATAAGACTGATTATTGAAAATACCGTTTGAATATCTATTCGTATGTGCACTCACAAAGTTGCGTACCAACTTTTATTTTTAAAAATAATTGTTAAAACTAAGTTTTTCCTGGAATAAACAATATTGGATCAGTGCTAAAGAGAACTTAACCGAGCTTTTGTTGATATCATCTTTTAGATATCAGAAAAATGTTTGAACCCTTTTTTTTCTTTCCACGTAAAAATCACATCATTATTTGTAATAGGTACTGAAAACAAAATGTTAGAAAGAAAAACGTGTGTCAAAACTAAATTACGATAACATTGAATCAATCTACCAAATTTAAAGTAAATCTTTTCATTAGTTGTTAAGAAATCATGTATACCGGTTTGTAAAACATCATTTCGAGCAAAACGTCTTTAAGTTGTTACTAGAATGATAAATGCTTATACGAATAGGTTCGCTGATGTTAATTTTGATATCAACATTTTCCGAAATTTTCACACTAGCCTAACCCCTCAACTGCTTCAATTTTCTTGCGCGATATATTTCGAAAATTTGTTTATGCAAAATTGAAAAATTAGAGACGATCTGCGCTAATCTTTTACTCATGGAAGGAATTTCGGAAAATATAATCGCTCATTCGATTGATTGGTGATAAAAATAAATAAAAGTTGTAGTAGTTTTCATCATAACCGAATTATTGTATATTCTTGGCCATGAGCGAAAGATATCAAATAAAAGATTGTAAAATCTCTTTGAAAGTTCTATTTTGCATTTGTTAAGCCGCAAAAAAAAAAACAAAGTATCATTCAACTTATTTCTCATCCCCCAAAATGATAGGCTCTCTTTTGAGTACATTGGTTGAAATTAGAATTGAGTGATATATTATGTATAGGGAATATATATGTACATAGAAGATGTACCGGGAGAAAATCGAACACTATTAAAAGAAATAAGAATTTCGCGATATTATTTCAAGGTTCAATTTTGGGTGGGCCAGGGTTCCATTTTGTCCCGGTACCTTTGCTTCCGTTTCCCGTTTATACGAGTATACGTATGTCCCATGTGATACTGCGTGTTGATACAAGTTCGTACGAAGTGTCAAAAGAGTAACGCCATCTAGGAAAATAGTCTTCCCATAACTTCATTTGTAACGATTATTTATCATTATGCCGCAATGAAATATCGCAATTGGGTTCCTTGACGCGAATTCATTGCGCAATAGCTTTGCGAGTAAACAGCGCGCGGAAGCGTTTCGCCAAATTTGGCTGACTCGGATCCTGCTTGTTGCGCAACAACTCCGGGCGATTCGCGGATGGCGCTGGTCCTTCGTCCATTTCGTACGACGAGCTGTTGATACGATACGGCACAACATTCACAATGTACGCGACTGAGCAAATCAATTTTGCACAATGGTAGAAATCTCGATGAGAACAAATATTTAAAGGAAGTGAGTGAAAAAGAAGCGTTTTATTATGGTGTCGAAATTTTATAGAGTATTTAGTGTGTGTATCGTCAGAGAGCGAAAATGGCTGACTAGGCCCATGTAAGGTTCAATCTCCATGCACCGATTCAACATTACTAGCCCCTAGCCCAGCCCAACACATGGCCCATTTTTTTCCTGCCAAGACACGATCATCGTATGTATTTCGTTCTACAATTTTATGGTTTTTCAAAACTCTTTCGACGTTGTTGAGCGCCCCTAATAACGACTTGACAAACATAACCGCACTTTTCGATGTTCGCTTGGGGAATACAACCTCGTAATGCATTGCTAGCGAATCATCCTTATGTCAGAACAATACTTCTTTTGTTTTTTTAACGATGCACGATTGTACTTTCGTCACATGACATGCAACTGCAAAAAGAGGATGCCTTATGTTTTTCCAAACAAATAAATCTCCCATGCGTTATTTTTTTACGAGCACTCTATTTCGAAAGTATGGAAAGTGAAGTACAGTAGTTCAGAATTCATTGTCCGATACTTGTGTAAAAACGTACACAAGAAGTACCCAAGTAGCGCTCCAGGCGACTTACGGACTTACGTAAGAAGGTCGACATAACCTCACAAATCTTCGACCCCGGTTTTCTCATAACGTTCAATCAACGAATTCAGACGTACGTCCGAATTCGTTGGTTCTACTTTGCCTTAAGCGTATATGTTACACTTCTACGGATACAATTTCAACAAAAATTATTTAAAAATACGGTCCGTGTTTCTAACCTTACTTTGCCAAGTTAAGAAAAGAAAAAAATATCTTTCGGACTGTTGAATTGAAATAGAGGAAGACGAAAAAATGTCCCCTGGGAATTATAAAGCTAAAAAATATTCGACAAGAACGGAATTTTTAGCTTTTTATGACAAGGTGGAATTTTGTCGCTGAGAATGATGACAGAATCAAGATTCTGCGTCAGACTATTGAATTTGACGAAATCAAAATATGTTAAGTAGATGAAGGAAAATCGTAGGAATTTCATGTGGAGAATGAATGAGTACGCTTCTGATAGAAAAATAAACGTAGCAGGACTGAACGGAAGCAGCGAGGAACTAACGAATACAAAAAAAACGTATTCGCCAAAAGTTCCTTCAAATATCAAAACAGTTGTTCAGAAGTTGTCTATTTACGGGTTTATTATGGGTCCAACAGTTATCGTTTTTGATGATTGTAAACTTGAATTGCGCTTTCCATTGGGCCAGGATTTGGACAACTTTTTGAACATTGCTACTTGGGTCTCATAACGCCGTGGACAACGACTTGACGTCACGTAATTTGACGGACAAATATTCTTCCATCTTTTCATAAGAGTTCGAACTTCCTTTACGCCAGTCATTTACAACACACACTATCATTTGATACTCGATATCCCTTAAAAAATAGGCCATGTATAATCGCAGCAAAAAGAAAGTACGTATACTTCCCGGTCTTCATTTTTCTCCGAAACATAACCTAAAAACCACGTAGAAGCAAATCAGCACGAGTGTATCGAATAAGACAAACGCCATTGTAATACGATAAAAACCACCTGTAAATGGTCTCACACAGTCATTATTTTATTCCCGTGTACATACAAAGAAAAAAAAAAAAGAATCGAATTGACGTTGTACGTTTTGTATGAGTTGTAACAGGCATTGCGTAGGACGTGAATCAAAAATTCAAACTGCAGAGATGAAAAACCGATCAAACGAAAACTTTTTCTTTGTACATTTGATCGAGTGTAATATTTCTCACGAAGAAAACAAAAAAAAATGTAAGTGTGCGCGCCGCCTGTTGAAGCTCTGTGGCGCTTCGAGGAACGTCTGATTTGTACGCAACTTTTACATTGCGCAATAAACGAGTATGAACCCATTATTTTTTTTGGTAAATCGTTTGCCATCACACATTCCATCTTTTCGAGCACGAAATTTTCTGTCTTGATACAATCTCGTACGGAGGATGACTAGAGGCATCGGTAATGGGAACTCATCGGAATAAAAGTATGCATTGTAAACTTATTTAAAAAGTTACGTAGTTCTTTATTGAGCAAGGTTTAACGAGAAATTGCAATGTCTCGAACAATTCACGGGCAAGATTCACAAAATGTTTCGTTCGCCGTCTTAACGGTGTAACATCTACATAATAGTAATAATAATAATAATAATAATAATAATAATAATAATAATAATAATAATAATAATAATATGCTGGTAATATACAACTGCGTAAAGAAAACGACTATCACATATCACTATGCGCAAGATCGCAAATAAAACAAATATCCAGCGCACTGGCTCGTCGACGCGGACGAGGCTCGGTGAAATAAAAAGAGTTTAAAAATTCTGTACTTGGGGTTTCCACAAGAGAAAAAACAAATTCGTTGCGTGAACTCGATGGCTGGAGGCGTAACCTCCAAATTGTTTTCAGACGAACGCGACGTGAAACATCGTTCATACGTGTTGATAATCAACAGTAACGAGGATTAAAACGAAAGCGTTCGTTCTGATTACGAGAAATATAAAAACGTAGTGCGCTATAAGCGCCTCCAGAGATGATACAAGCAACGAACAGTACGCGTCAGTATTTCGTTCCATTTTAACTAAATATTAATATCAAGACTTCGTCCGTAAGCATGGGTATTTCGAACCAAAACGATTTCGATTAGTTAGATGCTGAAAAGGGAAACAAAATGTGTGTGGGAAACTTTTTTTTTCTATAGTTGGCATGAATTTCTTCAGAATTTTTCAATGTGTTAAGGGGGTTGGCGGGTTTTGAAATACCAAGGTTTACGGACGAAATGTTAAAGGCAAGATCAACGGTTCTTCTCTGATAAGAATCGCTTCGCGCGTTCTCATTTATTTATACGTTTTCTTAACACCGAGTTTATCCAAATATTGGATAAACTCAGGGAGAAATGGATTCATCGGCATTCGAACAATCCAGGTCCGATAAAATTTCGTTCCAAAACCGATGTTGATCTTCATGACTTTTGCGGTTTGCGATAGCCTAAACTGGATTGAGCGTGTTCGAATCGTTTGTTATCTTAAACTATTAGCGATTGCACTTCCCGTTTCTTCTCGCTCTTTCTTCTATTTACATATTTACATTTGAGTCGATCGGCTAGTCCGGTCGAGGCAAGTGTGGACGTAACCGTTGAAGATTCTAATTAAAGGGAGTAGCGATGTGGATAGCGAATACTGTTTTAACATTGAATCAACATGATGGAGTTGCTCGTCGAAAAGTATGGGAAACTTTCAGTAGGCTACTTTGACACAACCTCCGGATACATTTCGGAAGCGCATTTTTCGTATTTTTGTGCGAATTCGTTCCGTATTGGAAAATCAATCCGGAACGAACGATCTATGGATCGTGTCGAGCACTGATTGTATTTTTCTACTTGGATAGGTAAAACCCGTTTCAACGGGAAACGAGTTTTAACTTTCCCATGTATATACATTGGATTATGTTGACGTTGGAGTAAACGTCATTTATCACTTTAAATACATTTAGGAACAGCACTGCCTTAAACAGTTGATACAAGCAAGCTCGAGCTTACGTATAGCGTGAGGTGGCTGCACGGTCGCGGATCGTTGGCGTCCCGGCCAGCCTGTTCGATAGGTGGGTAAATAGCTTCGCGTTACGCGAATTACTCGTATCGACCTCTTCGATCTGAATGTTCCTGAAGCGCTGGAGACGCAGGATATTCTTTAGCGAATCGTTCAGCTCGGGTTTCGCCCGGGAGAAGACGATGCGTGAGTCTGTATTGCGCACTGAAGCTCTAAATCTATCGCGACCTTAAAAGCCCTTTCGTATCGTTCAGTAAGGTTCATCCGGCACTACGCCCGTTCGGCACATAGTGAGAGATGTTGCTCGCGTGGAAGTCACGATAATAGAGATCGCATTGTAAGTTGGAAACTTACGATACGCCGGAAAACGTAACGACGTTCCGATGCTTGCTCTTCAATTTGTCATCCGAGCTTGACTCATATATGTACAGGTACTTAACGATGATTCATCCTTTTCGTAGTGACTTTGCAAAATTGACGGTGAACCGAGACGATATACGGCGAGCAACCGGAAATGCCCGTAACATGTATCAATCCCCTTCGCTTCTTTTTTTTTTTTGCCATTTCACGCGCGGTCGTTTCCGCTCTCATAGCAGCGTCGTTCTTTCCTCGGATTTATCATCGTTCGATACGTTAGAAAGACTTTTTCCTCTTTCGTAAGCTTTCGACGCTTTTTCTTCTCTCCATCAAACGAGATCTTCTTTGAGGCACTCGGAATTGTCGTGCTGTTCACCCGTGTTTCCCTCGTCTTTGGATTCGAGGAGGGAACTGTAATACGTATCCATCATCTTCGACTTGACCGAGCCACGTTTCTCGTTCAGGAAGCTTAATCTCTTCTTTTGCACCTCGCTGTCGAACCATTTGTTCGAATTTCTGTTTCTCGTGGTCTTGGGCTTGTGCAGTAATATCTTGCACACGCTCCAGACGAGGAAGATTGCACCGCCGAGAAAGAGGGCGCCACAGGCCACGTCCTGAACAACCGGAAGTACGTTCAGATACAGCCAGAAACGATTGTTCATACTCTCCGGAAGTTCGTACATTCCCTGTGAATAAAGTCAGCCATATTCATTCGTGAGATTGTGTTTATGTGTATGCTGGTAAAAGTCTATTTATCCCACATACTAAAAATGAACGCTTTCTCCCTGATATCGTTTACTGTAAGACTCAACAGGCCAATAGGAAAAGTTCGTTCTTCATCTTCTTTTTATTGTTGGGTTATTGATACGTTCGAATTGAATTTATCGAGTTCAATCGCGTGTACGATGCTCGGAAATACTTACGATTTCAAACCAAAGAAGTGGTAATACGAGGTTCGAGAATCGATCAACATGGGCGATACTGCTAATGTCCTGCAGAGCCATGTTTATCTGGAAACGGAAAGCCAAGTCCACTGGAAGCCCCGATTGCGGTTGAATAAAGAAATACGACTCGTGTTTTTCCGTCTCAGGGTTGAGACCCTCGACGGCTTCCAGCAACGAAGGATCGGATTTGTAGAAGTGGGGATACGATAGCGCGATGGGAAAGCCTGATAAACAAACAAAAAACATTAAGAAATATATCATTATTATCACTTAAAAATTCATATTTCCGACTGATTATAAATTCGCGTACATTTTTTCTCCCCACATCAAACGGTTATTTTTTTCGTATTTCTATCGACAATTACGTAATTTTTAAAATTTAATCTAATATTATTGTATTATTTAATCTAGTATTATTGTAATTTAATCTAATATTATTGTAACATCTAATAGTGTTGTAATATTATTGTTTTATATTGTATTATATTGTATTATATTGATCGCGCATCGAAATTGTCTCAAAAAATGTTTTCGCTATAAAATTCCGAGCGAAATTGTGTTTTTGTTGGCTCGTAAAACAAATCGCCAGAGAGATCTGCGATGCACGCGGTGACCAGTCGAACATCCCCCCGCCAGCACCGTGCGGTTTGCGTGCGGAACATCTGATTTTGTCACGTGCCCCTTCGCGCTAGTGCGAAAAAGAATTACACAGCAATTGGCCCAACGTAAACGCGAGCACGCACTCCGCGAATGCTTCGTGTTTGCAACGTTGAACGGCGTGCGCATCCCGTAATGAAAACAGCCTGTGGTTTTTCGACCAAGTTTATTTACTCGCGTTAATATATTTATGTCGGCCATTTCGCGTAACTAGGGACATCAGAGAATAATGGCGGTCGTACTTTCGTTCCCCTCTGCAACGCCAGCACGCGTTCGAAATTCACGATTAAAAACGTCGATCGAGGTAGCGAGGGAACTGAAAAACGATCCTTCGTTTATTTCTTCACGTTTATTATTTTCGTTATAGGCCATTTATTTTTTTTTCGTGATGTTTTTCTATTTGTCCGAGTTGTTTTTTACGACTGTCGAATGCGTCAACGAGGACAGGTGGAAGTTAATCGAGGCTCTCGGAAACCGAACGAACGTAAACAAATCGTTGACGTTCGATGATTCGCGTTTTCACACTTGTCGTCGCTTAATTTGGCTAGGAAAACGTCGAGAGCGTGTTAAAAAACTTCCTTTCGAGAGTTTACAAGCTGATCCGTTTTTATGATACGATCTTCGAACACCTGCGATACCTCGTAACCTTTTTAGATTCTAAGCTAATCGATGAGCGATCTCGAATGCTGCGGGATCTGGTAGCAGCGTGGGGTCAATACTTGTAGCGATCTCACGCGTTCGATGATCGTATCGACGGATCGGATGCCGAGAGGCCTCCAAAATGCTTTCGAGTTCGTATTTATGGTATTATCATCGAACCGTCACTTCGCGTCCTTGTTTCAAATTCATCGCAGCCGAGAAGGGGTTCACGACCGTTTTTCAAATCCGAAATGCACATATTGAAACAGGTTGACCATTCCATTGTTACGAATGTCGTCGCGTTGAGAACGGTCACGTGGTTGCTTTCCCTGTATTCTCGTTACTTACGTATCTCAAGGTGGAGTCGCGTAAACCCGGAATACGCGTTCTTGCTTTCCACAAATAACAAAGTGAAACTGCGGAAAATCGCGAAACATCGGGATTGAGTAGCCGCAAAAGGAAGTTACGGAAGTTGTGTCAAAGCCCAGACTTTTACGAGTCGTGAAAGTGGGGGAGACGGCAAAATTGGTGAAGAAAGACAATAGGTGTCGCCACCAGTGACGGAGTTACCATTTGTGGGTCATTCATATCGGGACGCCCTTTGTCGTCGTATTACGGAAAAGGTGAAACGTTTTCACAACAAATTTGCCGCAGAAATTAGCCGAGCGTTCGGATTTCAATGTTTAGTAGAGTCACCTAACCGCTAAACGTGCCAGGGTTCGAATCCACTTTTGGGCGGATACCTTTCCTGTCTTCATTTTTTTTGGAAGACAATGCAGTGATCATCACGTCTGAGTAATGTTCGCCCGTTGTTTGATAAGAGAGCGAATATCTCAGACAATTTTCGGAAAGAAAATATTCGGGATGACCCAGGCATAACCTATATGCTCATCAACGCGACCCTTTTTGGAATGAAGCACTCGTGTGCATATATGACAACGCGCAGATTATATTCAACGTAATTAAAGAAGTGCACACGCCACAATTAAGTCCACGCGTAGCTCCTTACGGTCTGAGATACCTGTATTTGCGTCACTCGTCGCGATCTCTGTGCTCTCAGCAATCTTCTTCCGCACACACTTTTTTTCCCGTTTCCCCGGAGCGTAATGTTCGCACGCGTCAAAGTTGACAGGATCATTCGTGCAAGGCCTTTCGAGAAGCTTCTCACGAGGTTTAATCGCGCATTATGATACGTTCGTGTATACGCAGATTTTTATTTGAAAAACAATAACAACTCCGTCTTGAACAACGATTTCATCTTGTCTCTTTAGGACACCTCGACGAGGTACATATTACTTTTTTCTCGCGATCTGTCGCGGATCTTCGGATGCGAGAAAATTCTCTCGATTGCTTTTTGATCGGCAAATGCGGAAAACCACCGCGATGATCACCGCGTCGTTGTCGCGACGATGCGTTTTTTCTCATCCTTCTTTTTGCTGGAATTCTCGCGCACGCGCAGTTTAACGAGAATTGTTGACGACGATAGCGGGCACGCGATACTTTTTGTTTGCGTTTTTCAAGAATTTTCCGCTGCGCTAACGTTTCGTACGCGTATGTTTAGCGATTTCTTCATGCATTTTTTTTTTCGATTTGTCTAGACTCGTGTGATTTTGTCGCGTGTTAAATAACCGTCATTTTCTCCGCGGGTGAAATAACCGTCATTTTTCCGTGGGTGATATAACCGTAATTTTTCTATCGAGTTATTTAACGGGAAAAACCGAACAAGTCCGTGTATTCGAAAAAAAATCCTTAGCGAGAATAACCTGTTTACTCACCGTAGTAACAGTCTGTGACATCGATAAGTCCCGCGGGCAGGCAACGACCGTGGCGACAGAAACATTTGTTTTCGCTGTTGTTTGCGCCATTGTCCAACTCGTTTTCGCGGAATTTATATCGATACGTGTGCAAGCCCTTCACGTCCTTTTCACCCGTTCGAACCTGCAAAAAGAATTTCATAGTGATGTATTAATGTTTTTCATCAGTTATTAACAATAGAGAATGGTGATCATGATTTTATTAAAAATGAGTTGAGAAATCGGAACAAATACAACTATGAAAGAATATATATTTTCATCAAAGGTAAGAAAATTTATTAAAAGAATGGGCAAGAAAGACGAAAGGGGAAAAAGCGACCAACCATGTGAGCGCTTCGACAGAGGCTCTTCCTAAAGAATAACAACGTGTCGTTCGGCTCGATGTAACTCGGAAATTTGGCACCGTCACTCGCTCCTTGAACATTTGCGCAACTTCCTGTCCACTGTGGCAGATTTACATCGCCGTTGTACTTGTCGATAAGACCGGTCATTCTGACGTCACTCTCGCCGGTGTAAACTGTCTCGTAGTCTCCTTCAAAGTCGTACATCTAAAGTGGATAAACATTTTTTTATATAGAAGAAAAACCAAAATATGTTTCGCCCAAAAAAATTGTTTGCAGTTTTTTTTTATCATCAGTCCGGTTTTTACGGATTAATACTAAAATTTGTATGGTTTTTTATTATCGAGCATTGATTGGTCTCCAGTATACAGTCCGTAGTTGAAGACTAGCTCGTAGCGGGTAGTCTTCAACGGACATGTTTTTCATGAGGGTGCCATTTAGTTCCGGCGAATGCCGGGGCGCTGCACATCTTAAAATTTCCAGTGTAGCTCGCGCTAATTTTGTTTTACCGACGCGAACCGGGGCTGCGTCAAAGTTTTGTCGCTGGTGCGGCCCCCTCTTATAGAGGGCGTCAGTTGCCGCGTGAGCGTGAGCGCGATCGCAAATGTCTATTGTCCGTAAAACACTTCAAAGAACTTCTCACTTGGGCGATTGCACAATACGAATATTTAAAAAAAAGTGTTTGGCGATCCTTACTCTATCGATGAGTCCGAGTTTGTCGAATTTGATCCATGAAGGTAGCAAGGTGTTGCCGAGGGTGACGAGAGTCGACTCGTATCCGAACATAAACTCCTTCGCCGTCATTTTGACGAGTGGCTGCGAATCGGTTTGCCTTATGAGAACGTTCAACCCCCATCGAGTCAGGTATGACGAATCTCGCATCACGTTAGCGATACTCTGTGCGTCGAAGAAAAACAGAGGAAGAAAAACACGATACAGTCGTGAAACTTCTTTGTGTGCTTGATGGACGACACGCGGCCATTTTTTGTGACGCGTTTAAAGTCTCAGTTTTTGCAAATGGCGATTGACAAATTGGGCCAAAGTTGACTTTTTACGAAGTGAAAAAAAAATCGAAAGGCCGAAAAAAACGTTAGGTTCGTGTTGCCGTGATCGCGGCTGTAGATCGAAGCGATAATGAGCATCGCTTACTCTATCTTTTGCATTGATTAACGCGTCATTAGGCACGAGCGCGATAGTTTTTTGTTCCGCAGCCGCGTCATCGACGAGAACGGTGGACCCGAGCTATTGCGATTGATAATTCCTCTGTTCGACTTAGCTACACTTTTCTGTACTTTTCACAACTTCTGTTGATCCCGTATTGCTATATTCGATGGAAGTGTAAAAAGCGTAGCTAGCACGAACAAACCTAATACGATTGGCAGCAGTTTCCGTGACGAGGAAACTTATCCGAGCCTATATATGTTTTTTTTCGTGCGCGTGTTAACTAGGATCTTGATGAAAATATCCGTTTTTTTCTTATCTCCTTTTTAACTGCTGTGTCCGTCCGATGATATTTGCTTATTTTTTTAAATGTCAACGTTTACATAATATGAAAAGTTGTCATGTAGAATGGGCTGGTATTTGCGGCTGGTGTATAAAAGTGTACAGAAACGCCATTTTGCCAAGTTCCAGCCTTTGTAAGAATTTCCGTTTTTTAATTTTCATTACTGATTTGACTTTTATTATTTCGGGCGCAGATTGTGAACCTGATTGTAAAAGCAAATGTAGCTCTGATTAAAAAGGAGCGTACTGAAAATAAAAGCCTTGATTATTAAAGTACCCGACCCATGTAAGGCCCACCTTATTTGTTTTTAAGTACAACAAAAAAGCTACGAATGTTGAAATAAAACAAAAATGTTTATTTAATAATTCATTCAATAACCAACGTATTAATAATAATTTTTGTTCAGAAAACAATGTTCACTATTCACTATAAGCTCTTTTTAAAAAAGTGTCTTTTGGGTCGTATTCAGACCACTGCTCTTAATAAGGCCATACCTGTTGCAGCTTTGTACAAAAAAAAAAAAATAGAATATATAATCTTCAATTTTAAACTTAAATTTTGATAACATATTTATACTGCTGAGGAACCACTTCATATAATTAGAATAAAGTTTTACTAAGTGATATTGAAAATATGTTTGGCTTTTGAAAGTTTTTGTACGTCGCAATTGAATAAACGCTTACGTATAATGACCCGCACTGGCTTTTGACTGCTAATTTGTTTGGGTTTGCCAAAGCGTCGCGGTTGCTATGGCAATTGTGACTAGTCAAAGTTAGACACTCGACCATGAGAGCTCAATTTTTGATTGGGTTCAACTTAATTAGGAGCTCAATTTTAGTTTTGGATATTTTGAACTTGGGCATTAGGCACTGGGTCTTACATGGGTCAAATACCTTAACCTTATGAAGAAAGGTGAGATTGTGCATATATATGCTTATTTGTATAAAGATACATTTCATTTTCTATGATTATTCACATCATTGAGAATTCTAGTCAGAACTGATAAAACGATTCAGATATACATTCATTCGTTTCATTCACATCCTTGCTTAAATTAAGATTGACGCGTGATTGAGATTTTACGATGAGGATTATTACAGCTCAATGTCTATCACCATCAGTGCAGCATTATTTACAATGTATCCAATGATTGTTTCGTTCAAACCATTTGTCAAGCTCGTGAAGAAAATAAGTGAAATCCGTTGCATTGTTGATCCCTGCGAGTTAAATCAAGTGTGATAGCGCTTGGTATGAATATCGGAAATTTCAAGTTGACTGATGGTACATAATTGATCGATGATGATTTATAATGACTGTGTAGTTTATGAGATACCAGAGTGGCGGAGATGAAAGAACTTTGCAAACACTCTGTAAGCAAGATCGTTTGGCTCATTGCGTTATACGTCATTTTTCTTTGTTCTTCATTCACGAGTGACAGCTCATTTGTCACGGCTGAAGGAATTCAACGATAGCCTTATACTCGGTCATCGTGCTACAAACGTTTTGTCAAGCTTTTTTGGTTTTTATTTCCTATAAAGTTATCGATTGTTTAAAAATAGTTTCCCGCTATCAAATACTTTGGAAAATTTTCCCAAATTTACAAAAGTCGGAAATTTGGAAAGAGCTTTTTGTCAAGCCTTTTAATAGCTTTTGTTGTTTCTGCGAGCTCTAAAATGTTAAATGTGTAGAAGAAAATAAGATGTGGATTAACGACTTGAAAGTTTTCATTCAATGAAAGAAATAAACGTTTCTTTGCTTTTATTGAAAGGGAACGTTTTTTTTGTACATTTAGGCTGTCGATTCCCAATGAGAATTGAAAAAGAAAAAGGTGGTCGTGATATTTAAACTGCTTTAAAAAAAAAATGAGAATTTCTTCGTTGTCGGAACATCTTACGTATTTTTTATTACATATTTTCGCGTTTGTGGTTGGAATGTCCACGAACTATGAAGATAAAAAAGGAAAAAAATGTTGCATTGCCTGGGGGTCCGATTTTATGTATTTTATGAGTTCGCCTACCTTTCAAACTTGAAAAGCTCTTATCTAATAACTTTGAAAATGGTTAAATCGAGGACACGTGTTAACGCAAATTAATACGAGATTCCATAACGTTCACCGATAGTTTTACACTTGATTGTTATCGTTTGTTCTTTCCTCGCGTTTGACAGTGTTCACACTTTTCAAGGTACCGCACAAATGATTTGATTCCATGCAATTTATTGTTGCATAGTGTCGTATAGATAATCTCATTCATAGATGCATCGAACGATATGATTTATCTCACCGTTTGATCTAACTTTGCTATCCCATTCTTTGAATGTAGAACAGAAGCAAAGCAGATTTGAATATGCCCTTCGAGAAACACCGTGCGAACGAGGCCTGAAAAGCAGCGACCGTACCGCCTTGATGTCAAAGAGGATACAGTAGGTTTACAATTTATAGCGTCCTTGGATTTTGTTTTTACTCTTCTTTCTTTTTAATTCAATAATTCACGTAGGCTACTTGGTCAGCGTGGCTTATCTGCATTTTATACTCGGTCATGGGCCGGTTGATTGATGCAATGAAGCCTATTTTATTTATTCAGAGATAATACCGTAAAGCTGCTGTGAAAATTTCAAAAAATCATTTGTCGCTTGGGGCAATACGAATCGAAAGAGGAAAGTTTAGAGTGTGACGCGGAAAAGTCGGATTCAAAGTTAACTTAGAATTTAAACTATGCCAATAACACGTCGATCTTTTTTTTCGAAATTATGTTTTTTGTAATCGTCTACACTTCTTGACTTCTAATGAATGGATTGGTTTCGAAATTCGGTATATATTTATGTTCAGTTTCATAGTAGTTTTGTTTCGACGAACCTTTTTCTTAATATTTTTTTTTCTTTTGTTATTGACAATCTCGATGACGCGTTTTTGTAAATAATTGAAAAATATTCAATATTTTTTCAACAAAAAAGGTCGCTTCAAAACAGTTGCAAAATTCAAATTCGTATCATGTGACCCAATAGTTTTCCATTTCGCCCCCACTCTGAAGTTTTTCGTATAATTTATTGTCAAAACTCGCACTCGTTACGCGAAGTCGTAAATTTACACAATAATTTCTCATACCATAACGAATACATTTTTCGTTGCGAAATTTTCATACTTCTTTCTCTCTCTCTCTTTCTTCCTTTCGTTCTCTCCAAAGCGACCCACTTTCACGCGACAAAATGAAAAATATCAGCTACGTTTTTTTCACGACATTCGGTTATTTCGCTTCAGCCTTTTGGTTCTGCCCGTCGAAATAATTCTAGTGGAACGTTGTTAAAGTGAGTGTAAGCGGCTCCGATTTCGATCGTGTACCGCCACCCTTGTTATTATTCTTGGGAAATAAAAAAAGAGAAATAAACATTGAATTATCGAGAAAAATATCCGAGAGAAAGGAGAATAAAAGCATCGCCTGGACTTTTTTAGGCGACATCGTTTTTCGATCGATCTTGTTCTTTTTTTTCTTATACGTGACTGAGGTATCGATCCAGTCTGATCACTCCTCGTCGTTACTACTCCACAGTACGCGCTCTTTTTTTCATAAAATAATAATTGTTAAGATAAATGAGTGTTTTTTAAAAGCGTTTTTTCTTGACAAACTGATAGACTGTACGATTGTTTTTTTAATCTTAATTGAAAAATGGGAAATCATTGAGTCATTTTTAGTTCTGCCTTGCCCGATCAATTTTCACAGATTCGTATTTTGTTTTTTTTTTTGCTTTTTTCCGTTCGATATAGAGTACTCAGAGGATAAGAGAAAAAGATCGGAAAAATTTCGCACAACGATATATCCATTTTCCGAGTTGGCTTCAAGTAATTTCCAATCCGCTGAACTATGTAATTTCTCCGTTGCGCAATTACCGTTCTCTATCGGTCACGTTGGACCGTCTGGCTTATATCCAATCTGAGGAAAACGTGAGCCGGATCGAGCACAAACCCGAGAGACTACGAAAGGGATAGTTGGAGAGGAAAAACGAGATGGGAAAAGAGTGAGAAAGAGAGAGAGATAGTGAGCGAGAGTTCTCACGATTTTTATTTTATGCTGTCAATCGTATCAATGAACCGGGGGCTTTATCTCGTAGCGGAGATTCCAATTCCGACAGGGGCTCGGGAGGAAAAAAAATTATCGCGCGATTCACCGAATGGAAAAAAACTTTTTCGATAAGGCAACGAAAAGAAAAGTAGAAAGACATTTGAATGATTGAACCTATGTGGCTGTCAGTGCGTCACGTACTTTACCGATTTTTCAATTGTCCGAAAATCGAAAGACCGGTCGTTAATAAACATCGATTTTTTTCATTCAATTAAATTGAGTTCGATTCTCAAAATTGAATATAGACAGAAATCAAAGTTTTTTTCTTAAATTCAATTTTAATGATCTTGACGATTATTAATACCAATAATTGAACATAGTGCATTAATATTTAAAAATAATTCAAACAATAATGATGATTCTGATAAAAATTCTTGTTGATTTTTTTATTTTATTATTCATTAACTATCTGGATTCAGGCTTCGTTTCGAGTTATAGCCCATTATTACTTTCATAGAACTTGCTACGGTTGCCTTCTGTGTTCTCCGTAGATTTTGTTAAATCTAGTCATCACGTTCCACTTTAAGAGCATCGCCTCGTGTCCTCTCTCCCTCTCTTATCCACACGTCAATGACCCAAATTAATGGATTATCTCGAATTGGGTCATTGGCTGTTAATCTTGTTGTCATTTTGAGAGATTGTCTCAAATGGGATTGCCGAATGTTAATCGTGTATTAATTTGATGAGGGTTGAGAGGCACATCGATCATTCTTTCGCCAACCTACGTGTCCCAAATTTTCAAAGTTTCGTATTCAAGGCTACAATCTCGCCACGATATTTTTTCTGGGCGCATATTTTCGAATTATTTAATTATTGATTACAAATTAAACGCTTAATTTCAATGATATTTGAATAGGAACATTTTCATTTATTTATTTATTTATTATAAATACGATTAAACATATCATAACTTTCAGGTGTAATATTTAAATTATTATATTATTGAATAATATTAATAATAAATAGTATATCAATAATAATATTATTAAATAATATATTGTTATCGATAATATAAGTATTTATCGAACGACAACTAATAATAATAATAGCTAAAATAATCATATTATATATACGAGTGAACTCGTTTCAGAGGTTATTTGCCCGGTTCTTGACCCAGTCAAGGTTGCAGATACACTCGAGATCTCGATACGCGCTTCTACGCAAGTGCTACTTTTACACGTACCCTCGTACCCTCACCGCAGCCCAGACACTCGTTTTCAACCATCCCCACCCCTCTTGCCATCCTGCTTTGTTTCGTTACAAAAATACAGCTTCGAAAACCCAAGGGAGGAAGAAATGCGTTTTTAATTGAGAATTACTTACGAAGAGTGCGATATTCGGAAGAACAAGCAAATCCTCTTCAGACCCCACGCTCT
Organism: Ophioninae sp. B BG-2022a; assembly: GCA_030522765.1. Classification (NCBI taxonomy): domain Eukaryota; kingdom Metazoa; phylum Arthropoda; class Insecta; order Hymenoptera; family Ichneumonidae; species Ophioninae sp. B BG-2022a. The sequence goes on from JAPYZJ010000028.1 coordinate 133,270, forward strand.
TTTCACGTATATAGGTCAACGGGTGATTCGGAATAGCGGTAACTGTCGAATTGTCGTTGAACGTGACGTTCGCGTGAGTCATTCCTTCCCTGCAACAAAAACCATAGTTTTTCGTTTTATTGAAGATCGATACGGAAATTTATCGAATAAAAGTTCAGCTTTTAAAAATTTTATTAGTGTGAAAATACTGCGGGCTAACCGATAAACGTAAGGTCCAATTTCCTGGAATATCAGCTTGTCCGCCTTTCCGGATATGTAATCATCGTGATTGGTGACGTTCCACAGATACACCTTGAGGTAAAGCTCGACAGGTGGATCCCGCCAGAGCTCGAAGATTTCCCCGCCTTCGCTGAATATCACTTTCAGCTTGAAGAGTAGGTCGTAAGGTTGAAAGAGTAGCACGAAGCATCCCGATGCAATACCCAAAAGACCCAGGGTCATCAGCATGAAGCTATCTGCGTGATTCATCGAAAAACAACAAGGTAGTGGACTTTCAATACGCATTACTATTTGCCTTCCTCTCATTATTCTGTATGTCACTTTTTAATTTCATCCTTCATTTCTGATGTTCTTTCAGTCAATCGGCGCAGCCGCCCCGCTTTTCTCGGAGCGGAGCTTGGACGGATTTGAAAATCGTTTCGTTCGAAATAATACTACTTTAAATACAATTTACGTCACTATTGATAACGACGTAGCCCGATAAATATGTAATTAACAAATTTTCATAGTTTTATATTTTTTCTGCAGATTGATGCGATATTTTTTTAGTTTAATGTTTCTTTTTTTTTGGCAATGACATTCTCTGGGTTCAGCAGTGATATTGGAGAAAAACGTTCTTAAAACATTGCTACGTTTTTATCCGTGTCGTTGCAGAAAAATTTCCGTCTCGTCTTCAAAAAACTTGGACGTTATTTTATCCATTTGCTCAGTTTGATGTTTGATTCATTTATTATTGATTTTATTGTTAGATTAGTTAGATTCGTGTGATAGTTTACATAGCTATTTTCTTTTATTCGAATTACGAAATCCCATTGAAGAAGATAGTTCAAGTTTTATTAAAGTAATTTATTTTTTATGGTTTTTTGAGTGAAATTGAAATGGAATTAATTGATTATCCGAGTACGATTTTTTTTCGGGTAAGACCGGACTTTTTCGGGGCATTTGCATGCCTCCTATATTGCCTTTGCTTTGCATTCTGTAGGTACTAATTTTGAGGATTCCGGAAGTTCAATCCACAACCTCGGATCCGTTCGTTTCGACCTCAGCACATGGATTAATCGTTTTTTCATCCCTGTGCCGGACGCTACTCGTGCCACTCTCATTCGAGTGATACAGGTACAATCGGAGAGAATTCACATTTGTCCAAGTTTTATTTATTCCCATCACTGACATTTCCTAACGGAGCATACAAATATGGACTTTTCGCGATCCGATTTTTTCACGAATAATTCGCGATGAAGAAAAATTGTTCGAGAGCGATGTGCAAGCATGAATGAAAAATTAGCAACGCGCTCACGATTGGCCGATATTAAAATAAGTCACGTACCGAGGCGTGCGGCTTTGATCCTTGTGAAACGTACACTGCGTCGAGGAACACACACGCTCAACACAGGGCGTTCGCCGAATTTACGTTATTTCCCTCCTCATTTTTTTTCGTGTTTTTCATAAATTCAATATTACTCTTATTTTTCCCATTTATGTTAGCGACATAATTATTACGTGGTCAACATCAATCAAATCGCGTTTTGTTTTCACAACATTTTTTAACATTTTTTTTTTCAAGAGGACTCCTTCAAATGTTTTAAGGTTAACCTTCGCTCAGATGAAGCTGAATTTGCTATTTTGACGCGTACGATCTTTTCCAAAAGCAACTGAAATTGATGAGATTCGTATTCACGTGTCAATAAATTTTCGCTTCTGCAGTAGTAGAAGTAATAGTTTTGAAATATCACTAAATTTTATAAATTGTTATAAACTAATAGTTTATGTATTATAGTTTATATCATCAGTTATAAATTGTATTTTAGTTTTCAATATTTCTATATAACTATATAAACTATTATAAGATATAATAGATATTATAAATGATTATAAAGTTATGAATATAACATTTTATAAACTAATTTATGGTTACTAAAAATTACTTCTAATTTTTTTTTCAATTGAAAATTCTAAAAGTTTATGAGGGGTTGGAATCCAAAAGACTGTTGGTTCCTGGTGGCAAGTGGTGTTCGCGAGCCACCGACCTTGTCAATCGAGAGATTTATCGGCCCATTAAAAGATAAAAGGAATTCCACCGGATCATATCGTCGGTCGGACACGTTCAGACTTAATCGCGGATTTCGTGAAAAAAAAATCCCAATAGCTCTTCGCAATGGAATAAAATATTAATGACGTCGCAGGTGCAGATCTGAGAGCGTTTTTTCCATCCAACGAAGAACAGTGTCTAATTTTCAGCGATACTGTACGGAACGAAAAATATCAGTCGTCTCTGTTGACAACTTTACGATCGCGACGAGTCCTTTTTACGTGATGTTTTCCTAGATATTTTATTTATTCAACTTTCCTCGTTCGCGAGTATACTGATTTTAGTGGCTCCAATTAAATCGACTTTTTTACTTGCTCGGTATTCGAGCGAAATTCATTCTGCTATTAACAATGTGCAATTCAGTTTTTATCCTTAAATTGCCATATTGGAGAATCGTGTTTCGACATTTGCAAAACAGTGAAATTTGCAAAGAAATGAATCTCGGGAATATCGAAATTCCGATTGTAGTCGACCTTTTTGGAAAACCGTGGTTCCCGTAATTTTTTTGTAAAAAATCGAATAACTCGAAACATCCAAGTGCAATGTATAAAACCATTATCAGCATTTTGTTATTTTTCATATGCGGATAATAAAATCGAACACTCTCAAAAACTCGAAAACAGCCGACTGTTTTTCAATTACAAGGAAAAATATACATATGAAGTCTATACTAATCAAAAAAATATTAACCCCGAATTATTAACGACATTTCTTTCCGTTCCGTTTTTATTGTTAATAGTGTATTTATCTGTCAGGTGGGTCGAGATATGCAATCAGGAGAGAGAGAGAGAGAGCTAGAGACAGAGACGAACGGAGGGAGTCTTCATGATGAGGGAGCCGAGTCATAGAGTACAACCTGTTGAGTAATTTCTGCGAACGACGTACGCTTCTATAGGTACATATATATCCGCGCAGTAATGCATACATTACTGAGATGCCCATTACCCGCATGCGCATTATACGAATGCCAATGCTTGCGGAAGTTTTAATTCCTCTAGGCTTCTATGTATATACATAGAAGAATACAGGATTTAAATGCAAATATATACAGGGTGTCCCACGTAAGAATGTCATCCGTGAAATGTAAGCATGTACAGTTCCTGGATCAACCGCTGAATTGTTATTAATTTTGAAAGGCAGCCAATCAGGCGCGCCCGGGCTTAGCCTCGAAATAATGATTATATTTAGACGTTTAGTTTCATATCGCAGGTTCGTGTCGATGGATTTTTATACCTTGAAGACAAATCCACATTTTAATTCGCATTGAACTTTCCATTTCTCGGGAAAAATGTCGAAAAAAATTTTTAGAAAGGTTTTTGACATTGTCCCATTCTAATTTTGCACTTTCGGCAAAAAGAACCAAATAGTGGATTTATCTTCAAGGTATAAAAATCCATCGTCATGGACCTGCGATGTGACACTAAACGTCTACATATAATAATTATTTCGAGGTTAACCCACTCAACAGCGTGCCCGATTGGCTGCCTTTCAAAATTAATAACAATTCAGGGCTTGATCCGGAAACCATATATGATTATATCAATTGACTCAGAATTTCACGCCCAACTCCCGATTTCACGGATGACATTCTTACGTGAGACACCCTATATATATATATATTTTTTTTTTGGAGCGTTTAAGAGCCACGAAATCTCTTCGTCCTTATGTACATATACATGATGTATGTATCCATATACATGAAATAAACTTTTAACGAGGCTCTTTAACGCCCCCAAATGTCTTGAGTCTTATCTCGTATTCTTGTGTGTACAGTGGTCTGGTATACCCCAAGCTATAAACCACGTATATGCATATATACAAATCCAAGTTGACTTTAATGTCGAAAAGACACTAGCTTGGTGGTGATGATTGCTACTTTCTACCACCGCATTGCCACATTCAGATAAGCCGTTTATTCAAACCCACTACCAAATCCGACACGACGATTAGATCGAGAGTTGCACGATTGTGCACGGTCATCTAATTTTTTATGAGTATGTGTGTTTTTTTCGGCCCGTTGAGTAATTAGTTATCGTTGGAATTGGAACTTGGTGTCGGTTTGAGACTCGAGAAAACTCGGAAATTAGACTTGCGATTTTTTTTATCAGAACTGTCTGGAAAGTCGATAATGAAAGTGAATGAACATTGGGTACTATTTTTGATTTGCAGATCAGCAAACCGGGACGTTTTCACTGGTGAAAGGTGTATTTTCGCGAAAGGGACAAAAGCTTGCGAGTGGAATACAGACAAAGGTAAGGTACGAATAATTGAACTAATTATGAGAAATGTTAAGGGGACATTGGGTGAACAAATTTGGAATCTTTTAGAACTCATCTACTCATTGATTTGGTATGTGTATGACGCTTGCATGTAATATTAATATTGATGAATAAGTATTGTCCATTATTATCGCACTCTAATTAATACATATATGTACTTTTCGTTATTTCCGTATTAAGAGAATATAGTTGGGAAAAGTTTACATTTGATCAGAACTTGTCGTTATGAACGGTGCTAATTGACATCGAAGCTTAAACGAATATCAATTGTATGGAGTATGAGTTTCGAAGGTGGATTGTGTATCGATTAAACTCGAAAGCATTCGATTTCTCTTCACGATACACTCGGAATTTCTTTTTTGGTGAAATTTATTGATTATATTCGTAAAATTCATTTTCAAATTAAAAAAATTTTCATACAGTATAAAAAAGAGGAAAAATCGGTGAAGGTTTTTATGATTTACGCCTCGCTGATTCGACATAATAGAGACATTTTAAATTGATTATTAGCTGGCGATGTTGAATGATTTTGAGTAATAAGTCAGCTGGTGGAAAGGTTTTGTCATATTGACGCGTCGGGCCCATAACGAACATTGAATAGGTTGCGCTTTAGCTCGTGGCTGTTTCTCTAAGAGGCCACGAGACTGGATTACAAATGCGCTTGGTACTTAGATTTGCCCGGCACAAAAGCATCCGCTCGTAGAAAGCTGAACGTTGGTCGTAGAGCCATGCGCGGGAAAAACGTATTTCGAAAGTCTGCAGTAACGTGCAGTGATGAAAATGACATTTTTCATCGCCGCTCGATAATACTCGGTTGCGTTACGTTTGTTGGTGGAAATGTAATAATTAATCGATCTAATGGCGATTCGATCATTTTCGACATTCTCCTCGCACAGCTGTGACCCATTAATTCGCTTTTCTCAATCTTTGCCTAGATGACGATTTATGGTTGTTGGCTTATCATCGAGAATGGTAAATGACAACTTTCCAGTTCGAGCGGTCACCCATCTTTAATTTGCTCTATATACAAAGGAATTGCAACCGAATTTTCGATTCCGACACTCGACGTGATCTCGAAGCATCTCGTTTCTACGATTTTTCCATTTTCCAATTTTTATTTCAATTTTCCTCATTCCTAGAATTTTACAAAATATTTCTTTCACATGTAAGGTTCTTTAGTAAGCTTGGTAAAAAAATTGCGAGATTTTCGTGGAGATTTACGAAAAAGAAATTCGATCCAATGAAAAATAATAATTAACGAATAAACGCGTTGGTACGTTGGGAACTTTAATTTCATCACTAGATTTCCTTATGTATTTCAGTCGCCGCGAATAGTCGTCATCAGTACTCTTAGAAAAGTCCCGTAAAAAAAAAATCGCGATCCGAATTCGGTGAAAATGATGGAAAATCCGCGAGAAATTCACGATCGGACGTTTCTTCTTTCATTCCGGCACGATTGTTGCACAAGTCCAGTCGTAAAAGTTGTGTTGCGACGAGTTTCATGTACGCCGCGAATAATTGTTTTGCGCAACGAGGCGAGCCGCGCGAGAGTCGTTTTTCGTCCAGTTGCACGGTGTGATAAATGTAGGCCCTAGTTCTCTGTCTTACTCTCTTTTTCTCTTGGACACTTTCCACCACTCTACCGCCTCTTTCTCCATTCGAAATGCACTCTCCGCACGTGGTCAACAAATAGAGTATAATAACACGAGCACCCGCTAAACTCTAAACTAACCATGTGGAAATCCGCGTCGCTGTACTCAAATGAAAAAAAAAATAAAAACGCCGACGAAAGTTTTATTTCGACCTGGATCGAGCTACGAATCAAAGATCGATACGAATCGGATGTGAGAAAAGAACATTTTCTAGAACAATACGAATAAACGAATAGCAAAATGAAAGATAATTTCGAACTTTGCCTTTTTTATTTCGCGAAATAATGAAGATCTTGGTGTGTAGAATTTCTTTGTAGATCCAGTCGAGTTATTTCCGGCGATCCAAAAAATGGGATTGAGTTTTCCCTTTTTCAGATCTCACTGAAAATCTACTGATCTTGACTATTAAAGAACTTTGACGTTTTGCATTATTGTCATCGAAGGAACATTCATTATCTTTATTTCTTGCATTGCTTCGTTTTTATAATCGTTCAACATCTGTTCTTAAATCGAACGAAAGTTTTTCTCTAATTGCACATTTTTCGACTTTAATTATCATTTGTTTCGAACATTTGAGTTGGTAAATTGAATCAATAGTTACTGCGAAGTCTGAAAAATGTTTGCACGATTTTGGAGTCGTGAATTTTCCAAAAACTTTTTTTGCCAAGTGCTGTTGGAATTGAAATTGAACGAGTAAAAAATAAGATTGAATCGGATCGCTCCAGGATTCCAGATAATGGCGGCTCTCAATTGAGTGACCATCAATCGACCCTCCGACGAGCTCGTGATTCACGACGGATTGAATCACGATTTCTGAGAATGTCACGTGTGACGATATGCAACAATTCGTGGAGCATATCCGGTGCGTGTCCGATAATTACCCTGAAACCGAGCACTCGGCCAGTTGGGAGAATCGTGGAAAATTTCGTAAACGGTCATTATTTTAATCACCGTTTCACGGCTTTGTCGTCACAATTTTTTCCGACTTTCAATCAACGATCGTAAACTTTGTACCAATGCGATTCCGTCGTTGCGTCAAAGTCTCAGAAATCTCGATCGATCTAATCAATAATTTAACTTAAACGCTCAACGGCATGTGACGGTATGACACTTTCGAGTCTCGCGACCTTTTCCACTATTCTGTCGGATTTTCGTGCTGCTAGGAGTTGGGTGACTCTTGTAGCGTTTTTTTTTCGAGCGTTGCTTCTCTCTTGAGAAAAAAGTGAAAGAGGAAAAAAGTTTTGCGGGAAAAGACGCATCAACGATGTTTACCTCATTGTTGACGCGCCGTACATATATTTATAGCGATGGATCCCGGATGTTAAATATTTCGATATTCATTGACTCGATATTCGTTACAACGAGAGCAACAAGAATAATATAATATGTACAACAACAACAACAACAACAGCAGTAACAAAAATAATGATGATGATGCTAATAATAATACTAATAATAATAATAATATAAATATAATATTATTATATATCAATAAAACATTTTTAATATATATTAATATATTGAAATATTATTATTATTTTTATTGTTATTTGAGTAATAATATAATTAATTAATGAAATTTAATCTTTGATATTCAAAGAAATGAAAAAAGTAATCAAGTATCGCAAATTAATGGAAATCAACCGACTTGCATTCGAGCGCGGATAATTCAGTTGAAAATCGCGATTCATTCCGCGCTTTGATGCAAATGGGTTAATGATCGCTTGTCATTGTGTTGATTCAGTCAAGCCTTTGATAGCTTCATTTTTAATGACAAATGAAAATGATTGCTTGTCTCAATTATCATTCTATCAGTGGAATCGCGTCAGTTTACCCCCCCCCCGGCCGGTAAAACCGGTGGATATTTTTGACGTCTTCGGATATTTTCAGGTCCACGATCGCTATTTTAAAGAGGGTCGTGCGAGGGGTCATAGTTGTTGTGGTCCGTTAACCGAGACCGGTCCCTCTCGAGAATCTTCGGTGAGAATCTTCGCAGGAGTCTCGGCGAAACGTGAAGAATGAATGATGGGCTTGTGTCTTTTTTCGTTGAGAAAAGCATACAAAAAGGTGGGTATGTTTACGCGAGAAACCGGTCCTCGCGTGGGCCGCAGGGCAAAAAGGATTCGATCGGGTGGAATGTTTTCGCAAACTCGTGACCAACGAACGAGAATGTAAACAGTCGGACCCTTCGAGCGGTCGAAAAACTACTTTCGTTTTGAATTGTTCTTTTTCATTGAAATGTTTTGCTCCAGGCTTTTGTTTTGCCAAAGTCGGAGTGTGACCTTGAAAAAAGAAAAATATAAGAAACAAACGAGTCCCGATAGACCGAATGACGTTTCAACTGGCTAATTACATAAAATTTGGAAAGCAGGATTCATTCGTGATGCAAGCGTCGTCTAGAATACCATTTTACGGAATCCTTTCTTTAATGGGTTAGACGAAGCAAGCTTGCATGGAAACTCATCATTTTTCAATGTAAATCCATGAAATTTCGTTTTTCTTCTTTTCGTTGATAATTATGTACAACGCGTTCGATCGTTTTTGGAAAACGAACCCTTAAGGGGTGTTAAATCGGAGATGCAATATTACACGGGATTTCCGTAGCTTTCTTGTTTTAAAAAATTATAAAAATTTGCATTCCTAGCTATTGACCTGTTGATTCGAAATGACGTATTTCAGCTGTACAAAAAATTATCCTTTACGGAGTTAAAAAGTGTTTCAACAGAAAATCCGGATCCGCTTTCGTTCGAAAAATAAATGTTGACGCGCTAAGATCGTCTTTTTTGTTATGATGAATCCAAGTTCCGTTCATTGGTGGAGATAAAAATACATAAGCAAACAAAGTAAGAAATGTCAATCGAGTGTCGAGATAAATTTCGTTTGAAGTTTTGAATTGACAAAAACTGGTCGTCTGAAACTTAGGAAAGTTACCCGGGCCATTGGGGCGTCGATGTGCGTCAGAGTTTTATCTCTTAGAAAAATCTTCAATGTCAAGGTGCCTCTAAGGGATTGAGTTGGGATTTTTATTATTATTTGGATTTACTATTATTATTCGCCTCTCTATCAGGCCTAATCGATGTCTCCTGCGTCATCGAAAAGTGCGAAAAACCCCATAGAAATTTATGGATCGATGTTAAAATAGGCATCGATACGTATCACACCGTTTTCTCCAACCAGTCACGAATCGGTTGGGCTCGTTTGTGGGTGATTTATAATTTATCGTAGGTGACATTCCCCGAGACCGATTTGGGTTTATACGCGAGAGGATTGAAGAAACTCACATCTTAGGTTCAAGATCGCATTTTTGTGGACGGTCTTAGCAGCTTTCCATCATTCATACGAAATAAATTCCTTTCGTAAATGTTGGGCAATTTTATAACGAACGTTTGTAACAATGACTTTTGAGTAATATTTTATTTGTATTCGTAAATACATTTTTTTATGTCGAATTGTAAGATTGACTAAAAAGTCAATTAATTGAAATCTATATAATATCAAATATTTCGACAAAAAATTTTCATTAATATTTGATAAACGGGGGTATTAATTAATATATGCCTTTAAATTTATATTTAATAATCAAGTGTATAAATTAATTCATTTACTTTCATTCAATTTCAATTATTCATTTTATTTATTGATTGATTCATTAATTTTGATTCACATTTAATAATTAAACGTATTAGTTTACTAAACAACTTCCAATCGGATTTCAAACGAAAGATACGCCAAATAATAAATATGTTAAAATTGACCCTAGCAAACGGTTCTCTCTTCGTGCTCGTTCAATTCGCTTTGAGAGGCAACAAATGTATTTTTCCGACCGTTTTGGGAAATTTTTGTGGTTTACAATCTAAACGAATATTAATAGGAAAATCAAATAAACGTCGAGCGTTTTTCATAATTTTGCATTCGTATTCAATGGGTATACGAATTTTTCGGAAGTCATTCTTCGTGGCTCGAAAAATTGACGGTTACATTTGACGTTACAGCTTTTTACGGAAACACTCAAGTTCTGAATCAGTATCGCATTTGAACGGCTTGTTCCCATCAGGGAATTAAAATCAGTTTCATGTGTGTTGGTTCTTATCGACCTCAGCTTGCTTCGTAAATGGCAAATCTGCGCGATCTTGTTTCTCGTGTGTCCTTGTTCACGATCGTACTCGCGTTAACAATTAAATTTATGGAAAATTGGAAACGTTCTCTTTTAGAGAATGTGCAACGAACATGCAAGGAGATATGCAACGAGAACGGAAATAAAAATAGTCAATTGAAGTTGGGTGGAAAAGAGGTGGAATTAAATAAATTTTCAATGTTATTAACATTTTTGTGACGTTGAAATATGCATCAGATTGCATCGTCAGATTGCGACGATATTTTTTTGTAATTTCTCATTTTATTTCTTCGTTTGTTCTCCTAAAGAACGAAGGAAGCAAGGAATAAGAAAAAAACAAAGTGGTTTTAAAAAAGGCCTTTTTTCGAAACGACGAAATTGAGAAAATAGTGTTCTCGTTGGGAGGAACACGCGTACTGCACACGCGCAAGATTCTCTTTATGCAATTCGTATATGCAACTTTGTGCATATATGGACTCATCGAGGAGTGAAAGTTTTTCCTAGCTTCGCCATTTTCTGGAACGAAGAAAACAAAAAAAAATAGGGGTATTTACTTTGAGTATATTTATGTATAGTGACACTTGGCACGCATCAATGCTTGCTATGAAAAATTTAATTTAACAAGAACTCGACTCGAACGACGTTTTTATTACCCTCTAATGTGCATTTGTTTCGATTTTTTCAATTGTTTGCTATGATTTTTATGGATTTGAAGCTTCGAACGCCACGAACAAGATAATTTTGTTTGTCAAAATAGCTTTAAAGTTTTTACATATTTTCATTCTGTTATTAAAGATTTTCGACCAGGAAGGTAAAACAGATTTTCTTCATAAATCCATAGAACAAGATTTTGTTAATAAAAATTAAGAAATGAGAATATAAATGTTCCCAGCGATGGTTTTAAACTCCATCGTCGTTGTTCCTTTTAGCTAATCCAATATATTTATTGTTCCTTAACCAATAAATAACCAATTAATAGAATTGGGATAATCGACTCGCGGTTGAGATTTTGGAAAATTAAGTAGGTTTTGGGGAATTCTTTTGAAAAATTCAATTTCCGGGAAATCTTTTGAAAAATTAGATTTTCGTAAAATCTGACAAATTAAATTTTGGAAAAATCTTTAAAAAATTAGGTTTCGAGAGAATTTTTCGAAAATGTCTTTTGATCCTGCCTTTTAGTCGTGGAAAGTAAAACTTGCGAACGAAACAGTCCTCGCTGGGACGAAAATCGGGGAGATTGCATCGTGTTCCAAACTGGTTGCAATTACGTCGCTTTTGCCGCGAGAATCCGATTCGCGCGGGAGTTTGCGAGACTCTTGACTCTCGAGTAAAGCAGGAATTTATTTCTCCCTTCGTATCTCACGCTCATCAATCGGCTCTGCCCCCCCCCTCCTGCTCCGCCGTCTCTCTTCGTCATTCCTACTTTGCTATTCGCCTTCGTGTGTTATCGCCATCGAGCAATAAATAATTTATAATCTGAGCACAAAATGCGTTACGGGGAATGCACACGTTGATAACGATGAAAACGCATTGATTTAATGCGACAAATTACAACAGGCTGCACGAGCCGTATACCGTCCGACGACATTGAGCAAAAGTAATCGAGTGAACTCGTTAAGCTTTAATACAAAAACGTACGCTAATGAACGAAAAGATTAATCATTAAACGTTATTTATAAGCAAACGTGGATTTATAATCGCGTCCCAAGGGACCCGTGTAATTCTCTTTTTTTCGTGTCGTATTACAAATTACTGCACTCGTAAATAAGCTTGATTAAAGAACCAAAAAAAAACACATTATTTTTACGTGGCGTGAGAAAATAGAGCTATCTATTTGGGGTGTAGTTTGCATCGTTGAAAGACAACTATATATATATATCCTTTTCTTTTTCATTTTTTCTTTCTTTCCTTTTATTAGGGCTCCAAAGGTTTTTTTTTTTTAAATTGTGCTCTCGAATTTCGAGTAAAAAAATGGTGGGAAATTTCGAACGATTTTCACGATCTAAATTGGCGAAAGAGTGTTATGAATAATCAGAATTTTTTAAAGTAGCGTTAGTAAAATTATAGATTGAATATCTTTTTAAAAAATGATATCATCAATGAATTAAGATTTTTTGGGAGGTATGAAAATTATTCCGTTTTTTAGACGTTCATTATTTTGTTTTATATTGATTTTTACTTTTTGTTTCTTTTTTTTTATTCCAGATGATTTTTCATTACGATCGTGTTAATGCCGAATAAAAAAATTTGCGGTTCTGTCTGAACCGCCTATTCGATGATGTTACCTATACACTGACAAAGTAAAATTCTTCTGCAAGAATAGTCTATAGTATTTAGTTAGTTACATTTATTTCAATTTATAAAAACAAGGAACAGCCTTCGGGAAGTAATTTGATGTGAACGTAACTCTTGTGATGCGGAGCCACGGGCCATGATATTTTGCTCACGTTCGTTGGCCCCAACTTTGTAAAGAATGTTGCCAGTTTCATCAATCGATAACGACAATGATAATGCAGATAATAATAACTGCGACAATAAAATATTGAGGATGAACCTTTATAGCTCGAAACTCATTACGATCGTCTCGTCAACGTGGTAGGTAATAGAAAAAATATAATATTCCCCTCACGTTTACTTTTTTCCCTCATGCAAGAGGCCGTTCAACAATAAAATTATCAAGATCTTTTAGTTCGTTTGGGTTGTCGAATGTACCAAATATGATAAAACACTTTGTATTCTTTTTCGAAAATGTTCATTTTTGAAAAATCACATTCGTCGCAAAATTGGTATTTTGATTTATGCAATTCTCGTTTGTCGAAGAAAAATCGAAAATTGTAATTTTTGAAAATTCATTATAATCAACGATAAATTATCGATACCACGAGTGCACGAAAATTCTTGAAAAAGTGAAGTTTTCTCGTTTTTATAAAAAAGAAGGTAGTTGACGAGACTCGTAATGAGCAGCTGCTCCTGATTCATAGGCAAGGGCGGGAGAGTGATCGGAAGATTTTTTACCGATCGATCGGACACCGATAATAGCAATGAGGGACCACTTCGGTTCCGAGGATATTCCGCGTGCCAGAGAGGAAAAAAACAGTGGGTAATCGATAATTCACGAGGATGGAAATTGACGACCATGAAAAACTGGACAAATGAAAGAAAGAAAAAAATGAAAAACAAAAAACGAGACGAACAACAATTTCTAATGATACATAGTTAGTGATGACCACATTTTCAACTGGTATTTGCCGTAGATCATGCAACATTGGCATTTTGAGATTTTAATCGAAATGTCGTATTTCAATGCGTTTACAACGCCAATCCATACAACGTTAGATTCAAGCGTGGAAAATTACGAGTTTTGCTTCGGGCGTTTTAATTATCGATTCTTCCAACAGGTACTTGAATTTATCCATTTGAATCTTCTGTGAATGCCGTGATTCTGATTGCCGATGAATATTCACGTAATATTCGAAATAACGAAAAATTATTGCATTTCTTTTGGTCATCGACAATTGGCAAGTTCGTCGACGGTCTGATAATCAACTGAGCAAACGCGTTCTCTCTGCTATTTCATCACGTTCGAAGGTCGATTCTTTAAAGAGTCATATACCGTTCGCGAACTCTCGTTAATTAGTTCTGCATCCAATGAAAATCCATTAGACCTTGTTCCTTGCTAATGCCAGAGTCATTGAACTTGCCAAGAAATATGCCGTTTAGCAAATACTCAATGGTCGCTAACTGGCTTCGTAGTCGATTACGGGGTTACTCCAATTCACTTCGTGTGACTTAACATTTATTATTTTTCACTAGCTATTAACCGTAGCGTGCCTCGCTAATTTTTCCGGACGTACTGGTCGCACTCCAGTTTTTGTGACTGCATTCACTTTTTCAATCACAACTCTGCCCAAAATAGTCATTGAGCATTTGCGCATTTTGAAAAAAAAAAAAAAATGTTTGGAGTTAAGTATATTCACGAAATGATTCATAACTCTTTGAATAATTGATATTTTTAATATATTTCAAATTTCGTACAAACCTTTGATAATCCACATAAAAATAAATGGTTAAACGATTTTCTAATTATTCTACGTATTCTTCAAAATTAATTTTTCGAAATATCTTTGATTTTCCGGTTTAACCCCTTAAAAATTAAAAGCCTGATGATATTACAGGCCATTTGTTCCTTGTCGATGAACGTTACGTCATATTACTTATACGATGTCCATATACAGGGTGTCCCAGCTAAGAATGTCATCCTTGAAATGGGAGGTAGGGGGTGAAATTCTAAGACGATTGATATAAGCATGTATGGGTCCC